>JAQFYM010000319.1:0-79324 GCA_034694785.1 Agrenia bidenticulata
AGAACATTTGTGCCAAGTTTCATGAAGATTGGTTGACCCGTTCGAGCGTAATCGTGCGGAGGACGGACGGACGGACGGACGGACGCAAGAGCATTCGCATAAAGTATCTGTCGATACTTAATAACAAACGGATGGATTGAAGCAAAGGGTAGATCCGAAAATTGTGCAACAATAACATTTCCCACAATTGTTGCACATTTTTGGCCAAATCATTATGTACTTATGTATGTATTTTTGGAATTCCTGGAATTCTCATTATTTATGAGATTATGAGTTTATGAAACTTATTAAAGCTGTGCCGAAGGAAAGGCATAAATTCCTGCAGTGCAAATGCTTAACTGCCAGCAATAGCTTAAATTGTTTTGTTTACTTGGAAGATTGAGTAGAGCCTTGAGATTTATAGAGTCTTGTTTATTTATACTATTGTTAAATTCCTGGGAATTTTATTCTTGAAGCTCAAAGACTAAATTTTGGTCCTTCGTCAAAACATGGTCAAAACTTATGGACAGGGTGGCTTTTTTTACAGGTAAGTTTTTTAATTAGGTTCTCGGAAGGACTGCGTATAGTGCATATGGTCCAAATTGAAAAGTATGACTAGGTAGTGGAACACAGGGGGTGAGTTTTATCCCTTCGACCCGATTCGCACAAGTTTTGAAGACTTCCTGGAACAAACTGACTTTTAATGTTTTTGACATTTAAAGTTTGTTCAACATTCTTAAGGACTCCAACTCTCTCATTCCTCGAAGTACTACTTCCTCATGGAATGGAAGCCCGACCAATTGTACTGATATTGGCATCCCTTTGGACTCTAGTGCAGCCTTTAAATATCAATTTTAATTGTATCAATAATTAATACTATAAATTGCATGGGTTTTTTGTTTTACCTTCTGTGCAATCTTAAGAAAAAAGTCCCCGTCATTATCGTAATTCTTTACATTGTCCCCTGACTCTGTTCCGAACCTCACTGCCCCAGCAGGAAAGTCAAAAATATTCCAAATCATTGTGTAGATGATCGCAGCTTTTTGAAACAAAGTTAATAAAACATTGAAAGAACAAAAGATGAGGATAATATCTTTTGATATCAAATACTAATATTACGCTTAAGCCATCCAGCCGCTTTTATTGGAAGTGCTGGAAATGGAAATGAAGCGCATAGGAGCAAATCCAAGTTGAGGTGTTGCCACTGAGATGAAATTTTCACCATCATTTGTCTCCGTATTTCCATACTGGCCCACAAATCTTTGGACGTGATAGCCCCACCTTATCAGTTATTCATTACACGCACTTGTTTCATCATTTAGAAACGGCTTGAAAAGGATAAGTAAGCTCATTAGGGAAGCATACCACGAAAGAAGGTGGCAACCCTCTTGGAATGAAATACACCTTGGCAGTCCATGATCATCGCAAGAATATTCCTCAAGCAAAGGGGAATTCTGCACATGATGTAGTGAAATATAGCTGATTGAGCTATTGGCTCGTCCTTCCTGAATATTAAAAAAGTCGATTGATTGCTCACAATTGGGCTGTAGGTCAGTAAATTGTGGGGAGTTGGGATGAATGTGGTATTAACTCAGGGAAATAATCGATAGACATTAAATAAAAACAGAAAATCTCGACAAACCAAATCTTTAACGAATTCTGTCCTCCATCTGCATAAGCAAAATCTGAGATTAACTGGGCCATTTCGAAGCTATCAGGCATTTGGAAGGGGACTAGAGTGTGTCCTTCTGACTCTAAGGCTGATTTTGCTTGAAGTACCACATTTTCGGTGTCTCCAATTAGGGGGAAGTAATTTAGGGATGTGTAGTAACCAATCCGAAGAGGTTTTGCAGAGCGATACGTCTGTTACATAAAGAAAATAAATTATTACACTCTACAATAACAAGACAATAACAAGATTAATGATAAGCTGTACTTTTTCATTCCAAGATATAGGAACAGTTAGTCTATCGCATTTCTCCTGAACCTCATTCATTGTTAATTCCTTGAAAACAGTTGCGATGAGATTGGTGGTCTTGGATAAAAATCCTGGCACTCCATTTACTGAAAGTAGAAAGTATTAAATGCCAAGGCTTAAAATATATTTAGGGTACCATAGGTCACAGGATATAACTATTAAAGAAACAGAATAAATTACACCCAACAAGACCAGCAACGGTTCCTTTGAAGCCTCCTGGACTGAAATCATAAATGAGTACATAATTTATATATTTTCCTAGCAAGAGATTTCAAAACTGATTTTGTATTTTAGTACCACCTTAAGCGCATTTTAGTGGGCTTGAATCCTGCAATGCCACAAAAATGTGCCGGAATCCTACAAGAACCCCCAACATCTGTACCGATTCCAAAAACCGATCCCCCGGAAGCAATAAGACTCGCTTCCCCGCCTGAGGATCCACCAGGTCCAAGTTTCGGATTCAATGGGTTCTTTGTCTCGCCAAAAATCGGATTACCACATCCCCAGCTTCGAAATATATTAATAAATATCAGTCAGGGTCGCATTCCCTTTGAAATTCGAACGCCGTGACAAAAGTACGTACCAAAACAGAGTTTGTGGAACATTGGTTTTGCAAAATGGGACAGCCCCAAGTTCCATTAAGCTTTTAACGATTGCGGCCGTCTCTAGCTCTGGCTTGTGTACATTTTTCCCGAACCCAAGAGTAGAATCCATTCCCTCAATGTTGCAGTTATCCTTCACACTAATAGGCATTCCATGAAGGGGCCCTTTGATTTCGGTCATCTCATCCAATTGTGCTGCCCATATCTTCCGAAACAGATTTCGAAATTTTCAAAAATAAATAAAATGTCAATACCTAATTCAGTTTTGATGAACCATCTCTAAAACTCAACATTCTGGAAAAGCTTACATGGGCTTGGGGTATGAATTCCGTCACGTTGTTGTACTCCTTTGTCTCTTTCAGAGCCTGTCATCATAGGAACATTTAAGTCTCAGAGTTCAGATGAACTATATTGACCTTTCAAGCCATATTCCTGGCTTACATATTTAATTACACTTTCATGGCTAAAGGTCGATATTGTAAGAGAATAGTACGGAGTGTGGATCTAACGATCCAAAGGACAAAAATCAATAGTATGAAAATAGCATGAAGGAGAAACAAGGGGAAATTGTACCTAAAGGCTGTTCATGTCAGTTTAAGAATTGTTTGCCATTTATCTGCCAGTATCTAATTTGACTAATCTTGCAACATAAACTGACAATTGTTTCCAGAATCAGATAGATTCACACGAATTTAATTAATCAATGGCAATGACATGAGGACAGACAGGAATGACCAACCTTGGCAATAAAGGCATCGAGAACCTCTAAGGCTGAAAGTTTCCGTGTCTTTAACTCTACAAGAAGTTGGTCCTCAGAAAGCTGAAGTATCTTCTCCATCTTCGAGTCCAACTTGTACTTCTGTTCAAGCTTCTGAAATGCATGTTCTCTCTCCCTCCGCTTTTTTGAGATGATTCTTCGAGTTCTGAACTTGTCCTGGGAACAAGAGATTTGCATAAAAAGAGCTGAAGTCCTAAAATTGTATTATAAATCTGGCTTCCCTATAATGCGACTTACATGCAAAGCACAAATGATGTGCTTATAAATCCCCCAAGCGATGTAACCCGTAACAAGCAGTGAGATCCAAGGGAGGACATAGATTTTAAAATCTTCACTGAATGTGATCATTTTTCCAGCTTCCAGATGATAACAGAGATGACTTGCTGTGCGAACTTAGACCCCTAGACAAATACTTTAGAATGTACTCGTGGGGTCTCTGTACTGTTAGGTACTGCCGAGTGTAGACGGTATTGTACTGGAAGTGGGGAAAGGATATGAAATGAACTACTCTTTTCCACTTATATTTTCCAGGAGCTGTAGTGCCTTGACTGAGGGTTGGAGAAAGCTGAAACGCAACTGCGAGTTGTGACTGACTCCGGCCCTCGTCTGTTTATCGAGTTATAAAAGTCTGAGAAAAACGGTGAGTTCGGGTAAAGTTACCCTCGGGTTAGATAAAGTGTGAGTCTCAATTCCTTGGGTAATTCTCTCAGCTTGTTGATACAGTCTATAGTATACTCCTTTTCTGTTTAGTTTTTAGTATATAATTCTATGGTACTAACTCAATGTTTACTCTATTAAACAAAAGGAAAAGAAAATCTGATATAGCTTTCAAGTTAAGTGCCAACAAGAACACACCTGAGACGGGTTCCACGGCGAAATGGATTCATGAAATGAAGGTTCCTATGCTGGATTGTGTGTTTTAATGCGTTGGGAGAAATTTAGTTATGATATCATTATCAGAGTTTCTCCATTTATCGTCGAAAGGGAGTGGGAGTTTTAGTTGCTTTTCTATTAGGAAGTTGGGAGTTGGAGCAGAAACTTATCTGCATGTGGTTATTGTTTCAGGGATTGGACATATGGAAAGTTATTTTTAATAACGTTTGTTAGTTTCATTAGCTTCATGTATCTGGTTTATCCTATCTAGTTTTTGGACTAGAGAGTAAATATTTTTTAGAAACTCATATGCTCAGGGACAAAAAAAGTCTTACTAGCCTAATGATCTATGTTATCTGTTACTTCAATATTTATTGATGTGCTTTTAACGATGGGATTGAGTTCTGAAGTTATCAATACTTTATTTGAAGACTTATCAGTCAGGAAAGATTTTATACATGCTAGCATTTTTTTTAACTTGACAGGTTTGTAACCTAATGTGGTACCTCGGCGGAAGCAATAAAAAAGCGTCATCATATGGCCGTTATGAATAAAAGACAAGCAACTGACAACTGATATAAGAATCGATTGTATCCTCTTTTAAAAAAATAGTTGGTAGTCCTAACTTCGAGAACCTGAATTTTTTTGAATTTTTTGATTGACAATCTATAAGTTTTCTTACAGGTCTTATTTCAGATATTTAAACCCATTGTAATTCAAGACTAAAAAATTAAGGATCTGTACATACTGAATATCCTCTTAATTATAATTGTACAACCTAGAATCATAAAGTAAGAATCCTGGAACTGGCATTTTTTTCTAAAATTCCTTAACTGGAGTGTGAAGTGGGCTGTGCATAAGCTATTGGATTTTCCACGTGTGTTGACTTGAAAAATTAAGCGCAAGATAGCTGTCCTGGAGTCTCTTAAATTTTTACAAGAACTGATATTGGCTTACAAAACGGATTTTTTTAAAAATTAACGCAGAGGATTTTCGTTGCTTACTTTCACCCTCAGTGAAAGTTTTTAAATTGGCATAAGCAAAAATAACGTTTAAGGAAAATGCTTAGAATAGTCCTTCTATTGTTCCTCATCACAAACTCCCTTTCAGAAACAGATGACAAGATTTTATACGGGAAATTTCCAAAGAATTTCAAATGGGGCTTATCAACCGCATCCTATCAGATTGAAGGGGGGTGGAATGAAGATGGTAATCTTCCCGAATTTCAAAAAAAAAACAAAAACACGATATGCAGGCAGTTTAATCTTTTAAATGCTCTTACATGTTTCTAGGGGGAAAGCATTTGGGAAAATTTTACTCATCGAAATCCAAGTCCAATTTTTGACAAAAGTGCAGGGGACACAGCCTGTGATTCATATCACAAGTACAAGGAAGATGTTGAATTGCTGAAAAACATCGGCGTACGTTTGATTGAATACAATTCTGGCAATCTTCAAATACAAAATATACAATAGAAAACACTTTTCTATTCATTAATACAGGCAAATGTATATCGTTTTTCACTATCATGGTCCAGAATCCTACCAAACTTACTTTAGCGATTATAAATGAAGCCGGGATTGATTATTACAATAAGCTCATTAACCTTCTTCTGGATAATGGTATCGAACCAGTTGTAACGCTTTATCATTGGTTCGGATTTGTTTTTACCTTTTTTCATTTTTAAACATTTTTCAATAGTTGTATCTCTTTAATAATGAAACCACCATTGCAATTACAATAGGGTTTACCTCAACAGTTACAAAACGAAACAGGGGGTTGGCCTAATGAAGCAATTATAGAGCATTTTGTACTCTACGCTCGTCTTGCATTTTCAAAATTTGGAGATCGCGTTAAGATGTGGTACACATTTAACGAGCCTTGGGTCTCATGCTTAGCGGGTTATGGCGAAGGTCTCTTCGCACCAGGTCGGTATCTGTGCCAATTATTGAAATAAATACAAAGAATTAAAAGCAACTTTATCTGTTTTTACTAGGAATTTCCGAAATGGCAGACCTACCTTATAAATGTGCTCACACAATTATCAAAGCTCATGCACAAGTCTACCACATGTATGATACAGTATTCAAACCAAAGTTTAGGGGTCGTGTTGGAATTGTTATCGATTCCGGATGGTTTGAACCTGCGGATCCTAAGAATCTGGATGATGTCGAAGCATCTGAGAGAGCACTTCAGTTCAAGGTGATAAAATCCTAAGCTACTGCAATATTAACTTGTGTACCTAACTTAATTAAAACTAAAACAAACAGCACGGAATGTTTGCAAGTCCTATATATTTCGGGAAATATCCAGACGTCATGCGGAAGTATATAGACAGTAAAAGCAAAAAGGAAGGGAGAAACGTGTCAAGGCTGCCAGAGTTTGTGGATGAGTGGCCTGCATTTATTAAGGGTATGGGATTTTCTAATTAGAAAATTTATTTGAACTAACGATTTATTTTTAGTTCAACTGTGTTTGGTTTTGAAGTGGACGGCTGATTTTATTGGCCTTAATCACTACACTAGAATGCTTGTGACAGCCAAGCACAAAAGTGGACCACCGGGATGGTACAGTGACCAAGACCTGACATTCCATCAAGATCCAAGCTGGCCAAAATCTGCGTCAGACTGGCTTAGAGTTGTTCCATGGGGATTTCGAAAAGTTTTAAATTGGATAAAAGTTACGTATGGCAACCCGGAAGTATTTGTGACTGAGAATGGCTTCAGTGATGCCCAGAGCGCTAATTGGGAGGATGATAATAGAGTTAATTACTTCAAGCAATACACTAATAATATGCTCAAGGCTGTCGTTGAGGATAATTGCAATGTCAAAGGCTACATGGCATGGAGCCTGTTGGACAATTTTGAATGGCAGAGAGGATTTTCGTAAGTTCTAACTGAAACTATGACTTTGTTAAACAAGATAATTTTCTATTGTATTGTTTAGGGAGAGGTTCGGAGTTCATTGGGTTAATTATAGCGATCCTCGTAGAGCACGGACACCGAAGAAATCTGCAACTTTCTTGAAATCTCTCTTTTCTAATAATGGCTTTATTCAACCTCGGGATGAAGGGGGTGGTTACGACCACGCTGAGTTGTAAGTCGGTAAGAAGTTATTCTTTTATACCCAGTAATAAACTGTTCTAATATCGATATCGAGTTTAAAAAATCCTACCTGGTTGAGGAAATACGGCAGAAAATTATTTTTATTGGTATTGGTATTCGGTTGCGTAAATAACAATATATTTCTGCAGGCACATTAAATTCGTTCTGAAGCACACGCTATCGTAAAAAATACAGAATTTCAACAAGTACAACCATTAATTAGGAAAACATTCAAGGAATTGAGCAACAGGTAATTTAGAGTAGGAATCGAAATCTAATCATTTATCTAGAGTAATATGAAAACAGATTTAATCAAACAGTAAACGGAAGGAACATTTACGTCAGAAAACGTATTATTAATTAGGATATCATCGAGCATTTCTTAGAAAGTAATCTAATTATTTTTTGCTTTCCAAACAAATCATATTTTGCCATAAAATTGATTCGGAGTAATCAGATTAATTAATTAAGGATTTAGTTCTACGAAATGTGGGTTGAACATGGATCTATTCGCGTAGACACTGACACCCTCTGAGTCACTAAAAGCAACTGAGATACCACTTTCCCTTAACGTTGCTGCAAAATTGAACACCATCATACAAGCGTCATGCAACAAATTGATCGTATTGACCCTTGAAAATTTTAGAAAAGCAAACACAATTCTCACATTATCTATACATTCTCCGCATCCATGGCATGAAAATACTTGCAAGCTTGAAAGATTCCTTGCCAATGTGTGGGCTTCCGGTTGCGATACGAACCCTCCAAACGTAAGGATCTTCAAAGACTTTGGCAGATGATGAAAATTCTTCACTCGTGCTCTGGAACACTCCTGATAAAAGTCCCACTCTGCAAAGTCCAGCTGCAGCCTCTGCAGATTAGCACAGTCTTTAAGTAACCCACAGTCAAACTTTTCTGCAGATTCCCATACCGGATGTACTTCAAAGTCCAATAGATTCGAAACTATGCTGAGTTCCACCAAAGTGTCCTTGCAACTTGGTAAGAAATTAAGAGTTGGGTAAAGTTCTTCGATCCAAAACAGTTCCAGCTTCTCTAACTGAGTTTGTGAACGGAGAAAGTCCTGTTCTGCTTTCATAAACATAACATATGATTGTGAGTAGGGCTAAGAATTATAATTCTGGCTCCATGTCCATCAAAATATCACTTGTGTTACCTAGAGATTTCCATCGCAGAAAGGAAGCCGGTACAAACGTCAGTACTCTTAAATAAAATTCCTTCAATTGTAGTCTGCAGAGGTCGTTAAGTAATTCCTGATATTCCTCGTTACTCACACCCACGCTGATTTCTTCAACTGGAAACATGTACGTTTCATAAGAGTCTATATGTAAGTATTTCAGTGTCCCATAATGTCGAGAAATAAAGAAGTAAATGTCAACAAGTATTCGGAAAGGTTTGTAATTCGCTTTGCATGAGTAAACGAATGTAGTAAGAGCCGGAAAATGGTTTTTTAAAAACTTTTGATACGGTTGAATTGAGGATCTGTCGTCAATCAGAGTTTCATCCAAGTCATCACCAAAAGCAATCTGTTCAAATAAAATAATACATTAATGATTAGACAGTGAATTAACTAAATTAAATTATTTTGGGATATGAATCTTGGAGTTCTTAATCGCACCTACCTCTAAACGAGTTAAATAATTAAGTCGAATCCGATGAAGAAGAGAAGTGTCACGGATTTTTTCGAGAGACATTGACCCAATTGTAAGATTCTTAATCAACGGATGGATCCTCAACATTGTTATCACATTTTCTTGCGTCGTTCCAACTCCTGGGTTCCAATTACCCTCTAGTACTTCCCAACATCCGAATGTTTCTGATATAACTGGATCGGTAACAACTCCTTCACCTGTTTTGAATATGAGATGAGTAAGAGTCTTAGCAAACTTATTTCGACTATAGGTCATTGGTGGTATTCTCTTCGAGCAGTCTTGAACTGTGAGCTCATGGACAGCCTTATAGCAATCGAAGGATTTCACGGCTTCAAAAGTTTCATCAGATAGAACTATACTGAACTTAGTTTTCCGATCGATGATGCTCTTCCAACTCTTACATACTTCACGGGCAACTCGCTTTCCTTTCACATCCAGTAGATAAAGAATTTCCTCTTTCATCTACAATTGATTGAAATAATGAATTGTAACATTATGTATATAGTAAGCCAATACAAATTTATTTATGCACCCTTTCGTTTTGAGCATATTTCACGGACGAGTATTCAGTTACTTACCTCATGCGGCAATGAATTAAAACTTGTCTGAGGCTGGCATTGTGTTAAGTCAGTAGGATGTATCAATGAAGTCCCCAGGAGTCCTTGGCAAGCATTCTTCCTCTTTTTATCATTCCCCGTGCTTTCACATGCAACCTTTCTATTCGGAATTTTCTTGCTTGACTTTTTTCGTCCTTTTCCTTTATTAGTGGCGGTGAAAGCTTCCATGGTTAGAACTGTGAGAGTGAAAATTACAACTTTACCACTTTTGAAGAGTTTCATGCAAATAAATAAAAGTTGAGCAAAATCATGCAAAACTTACAAGACCTTACCAGCGGTGGGAACAAAGTAGCGCTAGAAATGATCCATCCAATGATACCTTCGTAATTCAATTAACTAACTTGAGGGCTGAACTAAAAATTTTGAAAAAAATGAAAATTTTCAAATTAAGAGAGAAAGGAAAAAATTGATGTGAAAAATGGAGGAAGAAAAGGAAAACGAGACCTTTCTCCCTGAAAACTTTCTCCGTGTGCCCCTCTTAGTTTTCATAAGAAACATTTTCCATCCAAAGTGCGCGTGCGCTCTTCCTTAGTGCCCCGTTTTTTTTGCTTTGATTTTATTCCTATTTTCCGGATCTTTTCTTTACTAACGAAATTAACGACCTTTAACGTGTGACCGCAATTTTCAATTTATATTTAACTTTATTCCCATGCAGAGCAGAAGGATTCCACTCGGGATCCTTTCCCAACTTTGGCCCCCACTGCCCCCAGTGACCCATTACAATACAATGTCTGCTCATTCTTGGCTCAATCTACATTATTTCACGAGATTGACCTTCACTATCCTTAATTTTCTGGATATAATAGTAAGGAAATATATCTCGTATTGTGTCACTTCAATTGGGATTGTTACACACTTGCCATGGACCAAGTTTTATCAACTATAATTATAATTTACCAAAATTTGCTTCTTCACCGGTCATGGTCCATGAACGTTTAAAATAGCAAGTCCATTTTTGCGAGACTTGCGCTATGGGACAGCGAAGTCAGCAGTGGCTGTTTTTGCCATTGTATTGTAACACAATATCCGGTTAAACGATTAGTGATTAGTGTTGTGAAAATAAAATTATATTAACTAACTATTGAATCTGTGAAACTCTATATCTGTTAGATATATAATAGGAAGAAACGGACTCCCATCGTCCGCATCATACAAAATCTGAACAAACCGAAAATTGTAGCAAACTCATGATAAATTTGAAAATCCATTTATCATAGTGAATTATTTAGTTTGTGATGAAATCCCAGCTTATGGTAACAGGTTGAGATATCGGGTTTCATCCTTTGCTTCGTTACGGTAGGTACCAAGTGCTAAGATTCCCGACACCAGTCAGTCGGTGGCCATTATATTGTGAACTATTATCTGTGGTCTGTGGATATGAGTAGAAACATTAAAGAGGATGTGTCAAATGGAAAATTAATGTTCATGTAGTTTGGAATCTGGAGCCCTTATCAGTACGCCCACAATGGTGTAAAGAATCTTGTTGGATCAAGTTGGATGTTGAATACAAAAGCCGTAGAATTTGGGAGGATACGGGCCCCACTTCAAAGAAAGGTGGGAGAAGGAAGAGTTAGAATCTAGAGATTCTTGGCTTGGATTACAATGGGCTTAAGCTCGGAGATTGAATTTGGGTCGGAAAAAGGCTTGGGTTCCTTGGAAAATTTTGCTAGCATATTATCCATTTCTTGATCTGAGAATGCAATGAAATCTTACTCAACCTGTTCCATCTAAATTATTCCAGAATCCAGGCCTTTGTATTCAGAACTCAGAACAGAAGTCGTGATCAAAGGAGAGGAGGGGCAAATAGATACTAAAAATGATTTGGGGTAATCTCCGTTAAATAACTTCTCAGCAGATTGGATGACTTTCAGCTGCCGTTTCCAGATAGGCCAGATACTTTTCATTTGATTTATGGTACGGAGTTATACATATATCACTTGAGATCAAGAGCTTGTTGATCAAAGGAGGCACAATGGACAGAAATAAGAATAGAATTCAACAAAGGTCACAAGGGGGATTGTTGCATAAGGCCAAAGGGCGGACACAAGATTTTGGGGTTTTATGATTTTAACGGTTATGTGATCATGCTATTTTATTCAATCACTTGTTATTTGTGGGACGAGTGAATCATTAGAATTAGCTTGGTATGTTGACATGCTGTTAAAACAGCAAAATATGAAATAAAACCAGTTTTATCTAATCAGCACATTTCAGGATCACAACAATTAACGAGTTTATTATTACATTTGTTATTGTCACATCATCACACTGTTGAATGGAAGACGGAAATCATCGGTACATCTATCTAACTACAGACAGAGAGGGTTAGTTGGTTAGTTCAGGACTCACAAACCAGTTAACTTCAATGTTGAGAAACAGGAGCGAATTCAAACTTGTTTGAAAACATTTCAGACCTCTGTGCCTCCTCTGTGCCTCTGGTACTTTACCACCACCCACCCCTACCTTAAGATAAAATTGGAAGACCCCGTTGCTTTCAGATCAATTCTATTACAATATTCAAGTTTCTGCTTAATCTCTTGACTAATAGCAAATATAACCGACACCCGCACCCCCTCTTAAATCTAGAAGGTTTGTATCGGATTTCGTTCCAGTGATAAAACACTCTATTTTCATTTAAGATCTACAATCCTTCGCTCTATGTTTTCATTGAACAGACAACTAGAAAGCTGAGAAACTATCTTCTATTTCTGCAATATGGTTTCATTCAACATTGTAGTGGATGAACTAAAGGTGAAAGTTTTGTATTTTGTAGAATACGAAATGAAGTTAGCATTATTTACATTTATAAAATATCAAATACAATAAATCTTTCAAAATGGAGTACTTCAGAATTAATTTACTGGACAAGTATAAGTAATAGATACTTTGTGTGCAGAATTGTAAGGAGGAAAGCAGTTCCAGCCTCACAGAAGCCAATTTCTAGAAAAGCATCCAACTCTAGGGTTTCTGTTCTTCGTAAATGCAGAGACATGATCTCCAGGTTTATTATTAAAACTCCCTTCTCAACTGTTGTGTTGTACTTAGGGAGTGAATTTCGTGACCTGAATCCTTTCTTTGTAGCCCTTGAGTGATAAAACTTTTTTCCGTATGAAAAATTCGAACGTAGTCTTATCCAGGAAAGTGGAATCCGTGCTGCCTCCCTCCTCCTATTCTTTTATTGTCTTGTTTATTGTCTCAGATACTGAAAAGCCACACTTTTCTCGAAGAAAGTCGATATTTTAATGGAACCCACTCCTTGGTATGTAAGAGGTGTGTGTAGGGTATTAAATATTGAAAATGCAAATATATGTATTACTGCAAAGAGCATTGAATAAATTTCGAGTTTTTGTAATGGAATGTATGATTTGCTAAATCTGAGTATATTGGATTAGTAGCGAAGACCGGATCTATTCGTTTATGGCTGATCATTACTACCATGAAGATTTTTGGCGTAATCCTCCAAGTAATACATGAGAGCATCAACATCCTCATCATTGAGACGGGGAGATCCTTCGGCATCAACGATGCCCAGGTCGGACCCACTTCCTGGGAGAGGAGTGTCCATCATGTCCAAAACCCCTGAAGATGGAACTCGAACTCGGTTATTACGGTTGAACAAATGTGGGAGCAACAATTGGATATTCGGGACTTTCTGCTTCATTCGGAGTTCTCGGAAGTTAGAGATGGGGGCTTCGGGTCCGTTTTCGCCTCTGCGGAATCATAATATAAGATACCTTATACAGTGCACTAGGGAACCAAGTTACACTTCATCAAAATATTGCAAAGATCCTATCATTCAATTCTCCACAGCTTCTTGTTCAAAGGAAACCTTCAGGGTTATTGAGGTTCCTTGCTAACTTAAGGTATATCCTCCACATTTCATATGTTTCACAAAGATCTACGGTATCCTTGCTTTTGAAACTTTCTCGACTTAATGAGTTGCCAAGGGGTAACAGATGTGGTGAATGGGAGACTTGTTTCCTAGAAAAAGTGGGCGGTGTGGGTACCCTGATTCAAGGAATGCATGCCACATGAATCCTTTGATGCCTTTGGTACAGTTAGTATAGCTCCGTCATATTTGTATATATGTATAATTAACTACGTATTTCAAACCAAATGCTAACCTCTGAAATGAAATAAATATCGGACTATGTTTGCCGTCTCATAAACACTGACTACTTTACTAGCCCACTCGAGGGAAATGCTTTCACCAGATGCTGGATTGCCACCAGCAAATACTTATTCAGAGAGAGATTCCCACTAAGTTTGGTTTATATTTTTGGCTTTCCAATTCCGGTGAACAAAAGATTTAGAGGGCTTTATCACAGAGCATCATTCTTTTTTCCACTCATGCAATTCTAGCCAGAACTGATTCGTAATTCATCCTAATGAATTTTGAGCCCGAAAGCGTGGGTGCTGACACTAACAATAGGATTCAAAGAATGTCTCTTGATTTGGTCTCGAGGCGACAATAGTCTAGATAACAAGAACAGATACTTTGTTTCCAAAGTTTGAACAAGAAAGGATGAGGATGAGCGTTTGAAGTTTAGACTAGTTCGAGGCAGTGTAGCTTCCCTAAGCGGTATTGAAACAAGATCTGGTATGTGTATCTTCGAATCTAAATAGATTCCAATCCGTCTGTAAAAGTTCGTGACAGTTGAGGATTTCTCAGAGCAACCCATGAAGTTTTACAGACCCTGGCATCTCGGTTTACATTGGTTAGGAAAACGGCTCAGTTACCGCTTTCGGAGAAAGTTGCCTGACTAGCAGATGCAGGATGTCAGGATCCTGACAGAATTAGGGGCTTGAAAAGTGTGTTATTTTATTAGAATACAAGACAGGACACTCGAAGGTTGAATGGGTAAAGAAAAGTTGATTAACAAAAAAATACTGCAGTACAGACCGTAATACAGAAAAATACTGCGTCTTTTCTCCTGGGCTACAAATAGGATTTGTTGCTCTTTCAATATTTCGAGGGAAAATGAGGTTAAAATCGAAGATGAGACTCACCACTTTTTCGGGCGAATTTTTCTGAAATGACTAAAGAACATATTTGCTGGTTTGGATTTTCAAAGATTGTGAGTGAAATATGTAGATGGAAGTTGGAAATAAATATTTATTTTCGCGGATGGTAGAATTTCGACTCAAATATGCACCGTTTAAACTTCTAGCCCTGTCAACTGTACGAGATTCTCCATTCCAACCCGTACATTTTATGTCAAAGTTTTTCTGCTTATAACTTATGGAATCAATTTTATAGGGAATAGTTCAGATTAAAGTTCTTAAGACTCTACATTTTTATTAATTCTATAGAATGTTCTCAAATATCCAACACGATAGGAAGTTTTAACATGACCTATCTTCAAAAATTCTATTTCAGAGACTATGTTGGGTATGAAAAAATAAAAAATAATTAACGCCATGAAGCTCCGATGAAGCCTTTACTAGGGATCGTTGAAATGTTTAAAAAATAATTTAATCCTTAAAACATCCTTACCTTTTCTCATAACGGTTGTAGATCCTGTTGAAGGACGAGGGATCCGTATCGAAAATGGAAGTGGCCTTGCTGTACCTCAGTCCAGGTCGGCGTCCCCATCCACTGTATCGCTTTGCCCTGACAGCGTTTCCCAGTCGGGGAGGAAGCATTCCTACAGTCGGAGCCTCTTTAATGACTTTCTCAATCGCGTCTCCTTCCTTTGTAACTTTCCCATATTTTTCAGAAGGAAGGGCCCCGCTAAGGGCTAGTGATATGAGTGCGGCCAAAAGCAGTACTTGAAGAGTCAGCATTGCTCCTGTTACCCCAGCCATTTGAAATTTAAAAATTGACTGAAATCCTCTACGTTTTTCTTTCTTGAGCACAAGTTAGGACTTCTTGATTGATTTAACGAATTTAAGCGAAGTTTTATATATTCCAGTGTAAACTGACGGCAGTTTTGTATTTCCTGATTTTCTGAAGTTTCAAGTGCTAAGGAAAGGGACAAGGGACTTTGTACAAGACCCTTTGTGGATTCTCAGAGAGAGCGAGATGTCGGTGTGAGGAAGAGCGAGACTATTCTCACGAAATTAAATCCCACACGTCTCTTTATACGATATTCTATCCTAGGGTGGGTTCTGGATTCTGAAATCTGGCTACTGGTCTTCCACCAGTATTTCCTATGATGCAGATAATACCCGATTCGGTTTCTGGGCTACCCGTACGTGTACAGTAATACAAGCTTACTCCTGAATCCCAATTTCTAAGTATCCCAAGCCTTGCGAATTCCCTACTGGCGCAACTCGTCTCGAAACAATCAATACTTTTATCAAGAGGATTGGGTTAGCCTGGAAGTGGATCTTTGAAAATTCAGACTTTTGAGACCCCTCTCATTCTCATGGGAGCAGAGGATTTACTTGTTATTCTAGCATAGCTTAGAATGTGCTAAACCACCCAGTGAAATCCTCTCGGACTTTTGGATGTAAAATCATCTCGCACTTTTGCATGTAAAGTCTTTGGGGAATTCACTTCAGGATAAATTCCTCGAGTGAAAGCAACAGCATCAACCGCTGAACTACAGGAGAATGTTATTTGGTCCAGTGTAGACCTTTTGCGAGGACGTTGTCCACCACTACCACCATTACTGACAGGAAATTCCTAGCCATTTATTTTCAAGTCTGATTAGGCAGGGGAGTGTAATGTAACGGGACGATGTCCAAGGGTATATTTGTGCACGTATTTGTACCGACATAATATTCAAATTGCGATGCCACCCACCCACTCACAAATACTATGGACAAATTTTTGCAAGGGTCTTTCTTTGAAAGACTTATTTAAAGCCTTTCTAGCCCTGAAAAGGTTTGAAACAATCCTTACCCTTACTAATGTACGAGTTCTGCATTCTTGCACCATCATCTGAGATGACGTCAAAGCGAGAAAGGCTTTAATTTTATTGCTATGGACTTATGTCTCAAGAAATATTACTGTGGTGTGGCAAGTTTAAGAGATAGCTTGACCATTGTTCCACCCCCTCAACATTTTGCTTCTTTCTGTACATTTTTTCTTAGTTTAAAACTAGAATGGTAACTCAGGCGAAGACTCCAGCAGTTCGATATCGACAGATAGTTGTCGAAGGAGGATTTGAGGATAGCATCATTGTGACAGGACTAAAGATGGATATGGAGATTTAAGGAAATGTATGCCACACCAGATGCAATCGGGATGATACGACGATATGGATTTTTTTATGGTCGCCTCTACTGGTTGTACTATCTTAGCATTGGCGTATGAATACAAACTGCGGACTTGGGGATTTTGAACTAGAATAATATTGAAATCTTTCAAACAAGCTAGACGGAGAAAGAATTTTGGGTAAAAGTTTTAGTTCATGATACATTTAGAATTTGTATACAAGAGATGTGCTTTGGAATCCAAATTTCTGGCATACATGCGGCGTAATTCTTGATGAATAGGGATGGAAGTTAAGTAGTTCGGGTTGACACTTGACATTTAAACGAGGAGGATGAATGGATGAGGTTTCGGGGGGAATGAAAAATGATTTCTGTAATTTTAGTAGACGTCATGATTAATCTTCCTGCCACATATGACTTGCATTAAAATCCTAGCACTTTCTCCACAAGTTCTCCTAATCCTTTCTATGAGCAAATAAATACCTCTTAGCTCATATATAGTGACAGTGTGGTAAGTTCCACTTGTATGGAAGTTATTCTTAATTCTAAACTCTGCTTTTATTTTCAAAAAAATCATTTTAATCCAGAGTGCCGGAGTAGCATTTTAAACATCTAAGCCTGCTCTGAAGTTGTAACATTTTATCTCATCTCTCAAAGTAATATATTCCTTGTGAAATGCTCCTCACATTATGCAAGGGAATGGGTTCAGCTCAATCTTATTGACTTTGTACGTTACACGGATTACGTTCCCAAAAGACACACAACCGATATAAATTAACGACTTGGGCTTACTGGTACAAATGGTAAACTTTATTTGTTTCTAGTCTAGAACACGTTGTTGTGCTCAATAGTTTTTTGTTTGAGTTTCTACTGCTTGGGAGGAAACGCTTAGACGGTAGGCTGAGTTTTAATTGCCTATTAGAGAACGGATGAAATTGAAAATGCTGAGCAGGAATAGGGTGCAGCAGCTGGAATGACAAGAAGCTTACAGGTCGGATTGGTGGAATTTAGGGAAGCATATATTAAAGAAATTAGTTTCATCCAGTTTCCAGGACTGGGGCGAAGGTATTTAGGGAAATACGTACGTATGTACTTGAAATATTATTAGGAATATAGATCTGACCGTTTCTAGGGGTAAATGGTTTATAGTGCCTGTTCTCATTAACAAATACTTAATTTTAATTTGGAAGCATGGATATTCCATTAGGCGTCATTCATGCATAAACTCGGGTTGGGAGAAACGCTCAATTTATGATCGAGGTATATTAGAATGACCTAGTTGAGTATCAGTCAAATTCAGGTCAGAAAAGTTTGATAATGCATCTTACAAACCAAAACCTTGTCTGCTCAATAGTCTTCATATTAGTGTTTTTTCGCTCTATTTTTATGTCGCTATTAATTCATAAGCAAACGCCTCTAGTATTCAACTGCTTAGTGCTTATTAAGGCTGGGGGGTACTAATGTTATATGCTTATGACCGTCGAGGCGGGCCAAAGATAGGACTCGTTGGCCAAATTTGGTTTTAATATTTATAATGCGCTACGCACATATTTTTACGATAGCTCTTAGGTCAACTAAACACTACCGGGCAGTTTGTGAGATTGCCATAAAGTAAGGTTGAGACAATTCACACGTTGTTTCCAAAAATATGTTTCTAAAATAATTAATTTTTATAGAACCCTAGAGGATTTCAAAAGTGTAAATCGTACAGTTATGAGAAATATCTTAAAATAAAGCTTACTAAATTGTTTAAATTTCGTATTGTTCCAAATTTCAATTTAAGGTAATTTTACTGGAGTAATTAATTAAACTAGAGTTATAAATCCTTTAATTAATTACTCCAGTAAAATTACATTAAATTGAAATTTGGAACAATAAGAAATTTAAACAATTTATTCAGCTTTATTTTAAGATATTTCATTATGCTGTACGATTTGTACTTTTTGAACATCCTAAGTTTCTATAAAAATGATTGTGATGCATTGCCATTGTACTAAGCTGGTAGTGGACGGGAAAGCTCTCCAGAGGGGGAAGGCTATGGTGGCCAATCCCGTTAAGACGATTATGAAAAGTCCTTTCATACTTTCAGGAAGTTACGATAGTTTGAATAAATCAACCTCTGTAGATTCCCTGACATTAAACTGCGTCATCACACTGAATATAGTTTAAGCATTGCTCGTGGAAAAACCATTTTACGCTGCCTATACTGTAGTGTAATACTAATAATCGATTACGGTTTCCAGTACCACTTCACATACAAATAATCAAATAGCTAATCCTGTACTCACCACTGCGTATGCAATAGTATACTAAAATACTAATGCATTTAACGAAATTTACGGAAATTTCCATCGAGGGACTGTCGTCAAAAATCCTTCAAACTGGGAATGTAAACATATTTTGCTAACTTCTAATCTTTTACTGATCATGTTTTTGCTTGTCAATGAATAAAGGGCTCATGACCGTGTCAACAAAGATTGTGAGTATTGTGACATTTATAGGATGCTTGAAATCTGTATGTAATCCAAAGTGGATGAGCTTCATTGATATTTTACCGATCCGGAAAAGGGGGACATGTGAAAACTGGGCGGATTTATCTAAACTTTCTAACATGTTATTCGCAGCACCTCTCTTTAGTTGCGATCCAAGAGAATTGAGATGGATTAAAAAAATAAGATAGTATTTGTAGCTTGTAACAATATATAATATTATACATTGAAACATGGAGGTTGTAGATGAATATTAATTCTTATTCGGATACTACAACTAAAGCTGACTTTGCTTATACTAAGGATTGAAAGATGTTTTTTATTGTTGTGTCATTAGTGGAAAACATTATATAGAGTCAAAGCTCACTTTACAAAAAATTTCACAATTAAATTTATTATTAAAAACTCGTATTAAAATTTATCATTCTTCTTTTTTGGCAGAAAGACAAGTCCAATGGCTATTAAAATTAGAGCAGCCCCCGCGGCTAAAGCTCCATAAGTTAATATTGAAGCCACTTTCATAGGAGTAAGCAATTTCCCTTTAATCATCGCTGCGTTCTCCTCGTTCAGCATTACTGACTGTGGGTACATAAGTTAGTCAGTTACAAATGCCTGGGGGGTCAAAAGATATTTTCGCGAGATTCTTACCTCATCGACCCAAAGAATTGGCAATAGCATCTCAGGAACTTTCTTCAGTGGCTCAAAGTATTTGTTTGGCTTCATTTCAACATTTATCTGAAATCTCTTAGAGGCTTGCAGCAGAGCTCCCGTATTCTAAACAAAACAAATTCATACGGTTACCGATTACAATTTAAAATCTATGATATGTAACGCGTGTCAAAGTGTCAACTTCACCAGTATGAACTTAGCGAAATCTTTAGATAAATATTTAAAAGTATCCTACTGGTTCCAGGGAAATGAAGGTTTCATGCATTTCCTTGTTGGGGCTCAAACCAATGGATTGATGAACGTATTCTTCATCTCCGTCATAAAAGTGAGGCCAAGAAGCAACAACTGGAGCCCCTATATTTAAAAAAAAACCGTTTACAATTATTTTTCATCGACATGATTAATCCATCTTAACAAATGAATGTTAGAAAAAGTCCCACCTTTCCTACAAGCCCCAAGCTGGAAAGCTCCACCCTTAGAACAGCCCTCGTTGTTTTTCCCAGGTTTAACACAGTAACACATATTCTCCTTGAAGACCCTTGGGTCCTCAAGGACTTCCTTAGGAGTCGAAAATCGATACGCTTCAATCCCAAGGAGCTCAACGTCCCTTACATACGTCATGTAGATTGAACGACACATATCCGGGCTGAATATTTCTATTACTCTGTCCCGAGTAACAAATGGATTGAAGATTGAGCCATCTGTTCCTCTTATGATGTTGCCTTTGAGGTCATATAAGATCACAGGACAATCAGATGAAATGCTTTTATAAAAAATCAATAACTGTTCTTACATGAGTCTGTGTTCCAAAAGTTAAGTTCGTGGTCCCCTTTCCAGCTTATCGTTTGGCCGAATCGTTCATTCTCAATTACCCCCGAGTAGATTTGAAGAAGGTCTTGGGCCGTTCCGTTTTTCTGTAAGGTTAGTTATGCTGTGTACATTGGCTTTAAGCTACGTAAAGTGATGAATAAAGATTTTTTTGTAAGAAAGTTACTCCGTAATAGATTCCGAAGGTGTTATTCGGCATTAATTCTTCTTGTTTTAAGTTTGCTAACTCAGCAATCATGGGTTCATAGTATCCTTTGAATAGGAGTTCTCCAACCGTTCGTTTTGTAAATAACGTTTCCTCGTTGTCAGTTGCAATAGTCCTTACGAAGTATTTGGCAACCGTACTCATTTCCAGGGTTTGTGCCGCAACGCTCTAGAAAATGGATGCATGTTTGATTTTTTTTCAATTTGTCTCACTTTTTGGTTAGTTCTCTACGGTCCATCTGTTGAGCCATACTTGCTCCCATTTAAATTAACATTGGCGTGAGTATGCTGTACTGAAAATTTTAGATATGGCCATACGAGAGGAGCCCTGCAGTATTTTGCCTTACAGTAATTACAATTCATGGTAATACTGCTAGGCTCCACCATCAGAGGATCTTAACGTCAGACCTTAATGTAGATGAATTTTCTTGGGTTTAATCAAAAAAAACTTACCACCAAAGGAACATTTATAAAGTTAATGACATCATCCTCAGTTCCTTCTGATAAGTCTGGGCAGAAATAATAAGTTATTTTCTGCCTGTACAGGACAGTGTCTTGTTCAAGGTCGATTGATTCGACTACTTTTTCCCTTTTTTGCCTTTTTAGAAATCAGGTACAGGATTGAGTAGGAATAATTTTGCGATATTTTTCATAATTGAAGGACTACTTTAGAACTTTTGATTATCTTACCGGTATACATAAGGACCTAATTCGTGTAAATTAGGTTTTTTCCCAACTGCAAAATCGTCAGGGTTTGTAATGTTGAACATGAAAACTTTCATAAAAATTGGTATTGGAATATTCTTCCATCTGCTGTATAGATCTCCCCCTTCTTCTAAACGGATTTGCTGAGGATTTGAATTATATTTTAATAAAATTTAAGCATTTTGATAATATTTTCTCAATTTATTTTTAACCAAGTTTTACACATTAGTTTTGCATTTTTCGTAATTATCATTAAATATTTTTGTGTTTTTGTTAAATAACAGCATAGATAATCATTGAAATTACTATACACCGACAGACCTTTAAAAAAAATCGATTCCCTATGATTTACTTTTTTCCAAATCAACCGTAGTTTGTTAATTATTACGTTGATAAAAATAATTTGCAGCAGATGGCTTGATGCTCTCCAAAGTGACCTAAGCATACATAACGATAAATGAAAAGTGGAAAGGGCAAGACTTTAGTCGCCAGTTTCACACGTAGCAGAGTTTATTATTGCTGGACAACTTTAATGATCATTATCATTATCAATCATTGATACACACTAATAGTTTTACCCGTAGCAATCCTTTGCACACCTTTTAGTTGTTGAAATAAAGCAATAGCTTCAACTTTACATTTAAAATATAAAGTTTAAAAAAAATCTGAGCCAACTTGAAGCATTCGATAATTTTTTGTCAGAGCAACTTTGTTTTACGCATATATTACTTCTATAAAGTCCCTGACATTAAATAAAAATCAGTAGAGTACGAGTATATGAAATTCATCGATTCAAACCCGAAAAATTGAAGCTAGAAAAACTTACGGATTTAATTTTTTTGTTAACCACAGTAGGAAATAGAAGTAATCCGACAGCAACACCAAGGATAATTAGGGTAATCCCTACTCCTAGTACTACCTTTGGTCCTTTCTCCATTTGTAAAATGAGTGTGAAAAACTCAAGGCACTTAGGTCAGTTCAAAACCTCTCAATTCCACTAGGACAAGTTACAGTTAACTAATGATCATTTTCTTTAACCTCATCATTTCTCTCAAGATCAGCATAATATCATCCCAAACGTGACAACATTTTCCTTCAATACTTAAACTCAGATGATAACGAGTTCTTCCAGAATCATTAAATACTGGAGTGGGTGACGTTACGGGGGCCGAAGAGGAATTACAAATTTCATGCTATACTAATTAACAAAGAGACTATTTACTTCCAAAACTGAGTCCCATCCAATCGGTAGTCTAACCATTCACTCACATCCATTCATTTATTTTTATTTTTGAAGTTGTACATGAATCTGGATTCTGGATCGTTGTTGAAGCTTATAAGCTGATACTCATGTCATAAATTACTCTGATAAGAAGATGACAAACAATATTCGTAAGTCAATTCATATATATATCATCAGTTTGGTAAAACCCAGACTTAATATATTTTAAGTGTCAAGTTAAGTTACTTCTAGTGCCTTTTGTGAGCATCTCATTGTAAGTATACGTGAACTAAATCGTAAGTTAAGTTTGAGATGTTCGTTGGAGTATGGATTGATGATTTAACTGGAGCATTTTTTGAACTTATCATTCTTCAACAGGTCACAAGACATGGAGAGATCAGTATGACTCGTAGTAATTTTAATTGTCAAGTTTACACGGTATCCTACCAGATATATTTTTGCATTCAACACAACAACGATTTATTCTCAAACTGACATTGAGCCAACTGCCTTGAAACTTTGAAACAAGCATACATATGTACCCTTAAATATGGCACATAGATTATTCCATTACAGTTCATGTACAAATATATATATTTCATCTGCTTTGACTTTGAAACCGGTAACCGATTTACAATGACTATGACCAACACTATATAATATCGATATACTGGCAACCACAGCGCTTCAACTATTAAACTGAAAGTTTGTGCTGCTTCAAATACTCTAATTCAGACAAAAGCTGCTCAAAAAGCAGAAGATAAACTTTCTAAAACAACAGGACTGAGGGTTCTTTTTGGTAGTGCAAATCGAAGAGCTTAACAATGAACAAGATATTGAAGCGCTTACTAGTCAGACACTATGAATTACAATACATAATAACAAGGATAAAGAATAACGAAATAGGATCATTGATTCAAATAAAGTTAACATTGAGTTTCAAAACTACATACCTATACATTTCCCAGTTGTGTGTTGTGTGATATCACAAATACGAAAAATTTCCATCCTACAAAGCTGACTTTTCATCTATAGACGGTGTCTAACACTGAAAATCTTTATACTTATAGTCACAGTCGTAACTTGCAGACCATTCTTAACAGTTTATATTTTTGATCTTCCATAATTAACCCCTTTTGTCATCCAAAGATAGCTCATGAAGTTGAATGAATCATGCTCATGAATTTCGGTCTTTTTGGAGATTTCTCTGGTTGTGGATGAACATAACCACTGCTACTAAGACAAGAAGGCATCCAAGACCGAAGAGACCCCAGCTGCCGGCACCAACAATTTCTTGTGGCTTCAACAGTTTGTCTTTGATCCTATTGGCACTAGCCTCCGTTAATTTAGCGGACTAGATAATAAAATCGGGTGTTATTTCATTCATAAATAAATACAGATTGGGTTGTGTGCATAAATTGATCTCAAAAAATAAAGTTCGGTCATACCTCGTCCACCCAGAGAACAGGAAGTATCATTTTTGGAAGCGTTTTTAATATTTTGAAATATTTGTTCGGCTTGAGCTCTAAGTTGATTTGAATACGTTTCTTAGCCTCGAGAAGAACTCCAGTGTTCTGGAAAGATAACAATTAATTATCATATTTTAAACGAAGGTTCATGTACTATAATTCTGATGCTTACCGGCTCAAGTGTAATAACGGTTTCGTGCCTTTCTCTAACTGGGGAAAGTCCAACTACATTGTTGAGAAACTCTACGTCTCCATCCAAGAAGTGAGGAAGTGACACAATTAATGGAGCTCCTAAAAAAATTCAACAGCAAAACATGTTCATAAGCACTCTTTCAGCTAACTTTAATAAACGATCATAAAAACAAAAAATCTAATTCAATTCCATATTATTGGAATAACTTACCTTTACGACAACTCTCAAGTTGATAAGCACCGGTCTTAGGGCAGTTGGTCATATTTACACCAGGGTCAGTACAAAAACACCTGTTCTCTTCACTGGTCCGTGGATCTTCAAGTATCCTCTTAGGAAGAGTAAATCGATATCCTTGGAGTCCTAATATTTCTGTATCACTGTCATAAGTGAGAGACAATGACCGACATAACTCAGGGCTGAAGATATCTAGAATTCTGTCTCTCGTTACGAATGGAGGGAAGAGTGCACCGTCGCTTCCGTTTATCTTGTTGCCTTAAAATGAAATTCAGATAATGTCAATTTTAACCTTATTTTACTAAACTTTTCTAATTTTACAAAAAGTATCTACTAAATTTTACTTACAGTATGGATCATTCCAGAAACTAAGTTCCGGTTCCCCTTGCCAAGAGGCCATGGTTCCAAACTTGGAATTGTCCTTGACTCCAGAGAATACTTCTAGCAGCCCGCTGTCCGATCCGTTTTTCTATAAGGCAATCGATATTTAAAATCTAGATTTGTATTTTGACACCTCTTTCCAACCAAAACCCTGCTCACCCCGTAATAAACTCCGAAGGTATTGTTCGGAAGTAAAGGTTCTCCTTTCAACTCTGCTAAGTCCTTCATGAAGGGAACGAAATATCCTTCAAACAAAAAATTCTTGACTTTGGTCCTCATGAAAGGTTGCTCGTCCGTATGACTTTCCATGGTGTCTAGAACCATGTACCGCTCCATGTGGCTCATCTTCATGGCCTTTGCCGCTAGACCCTAGAAGATGGATATTGAAATGATCAGGGATTTAAGGTTCAGCTTAACGTTCTTTTTATTTTGACTCCGTCTATCGCAGAAGTCAAATCAATCAATTGTTATATTAGTTTCTCACGACAAATGGAAGATTGATAATCGAGATATCGTCGTCTTCTGTCCCTTCAGACATATCCGGTCGGAAGAAAAATGTTATCTGTTGTTTGTACTCAATCGTGTCGTTTTGCTCAAGGATTGATATATCCGTCTTCACCCTCTTTTGCCTTGTAATCAAGAAAAACAGTCATATTAAAGGCAATGGTAACTGCTGATAAAAAATTAAGGCGCATTGATCACATGAGATAGAGCAAGTGAATGCATAAATTTTAATTAAGTAGTATCAGTTTTCTCGTAAAGTTTTTACTTTTTAGTCTGCCGGCTCGGTATTTTTGGCATTCAATCATATTCAAGAAAATTAAACACTTAAATTTAAAATCGTCCACCCAGGCTTCAGAATGCCCTGATTTTTTGAGTCATAAATAGTCAAAATGCTATTGCAACATAATCTATAGTTGATATTCAACGAAACAGAACAATGGCTATTGTATTTGAGCCACATTACTTATTCAATAGGACCGATTGTCATCTCTTTTTGCTTACTAAAATCTTCTAAACGTATACTTTTGCAAATACTACTTGAAGAATTATTCTATGAAACTAAGACAGTTTTGCTTGAAATGCTCTTTGATAACTAATTGTTAGCCTACAAAAATAATGGATATGATACGCATGTGATTCTATAATTCAAGGATTTAGATCCATAGATGAACATGAATGTCTGTCCACCTCTGATTAGATAAATTAAATAAATACATAAAACATATATTCTTTGATACGTTGCTATACTCAATTTCTTGTAACCAAAATCGAATGATTAAACAGGCTGTGTAAGTAAACTTACTGGTACACAAACGGTCCCAACTCTGTCAAGACAGGCTTTCCTCCTTTTGCTACTTCTGACGGATTCGTTATATTGAAAATGTAGATCTTCATGAAAATTGGGATGGGGATGTTTTCCCATTTCTTATACGTGTCTCCACCTTCGACGAGTCTGACTTGCTGTAATAAAGAATAAATCATTTTAGTAGCTGGTTAAACCAAGGTTAACACTCTTGTTCAATAATCTATATCAACAATCTCTTATCAGCTATTAGCTCAGATCATTTCCCTCAATAGACAATACTATATCTGGAATAATCGTACCTCCACGGATCTCATTAAATGCACTCGACATGACCTGGATAATATTAAAGCTCAGTAGCTGTCAGACTAAAGTCAAACAATTTATGGGAACGCGGAACGCTGAACAGACGCGGTTTACATAAAAAGCCAACCTTGTACCCATCACATTTTAAAGATAATATAGACAGCCATGGATGATATATACCAACTTAGAATTTAAAAAAAAAAAAAAAGAGACTGAGTGCGTATTCCGGAAATAAAATTATAAAAGTGCGTTTGATTGTGAATAGCTTTGATATGCAAAACCTCTTGAAATGTAGGTGATTTGACTGAGAGTATCGGCCTCTGGGAAAGGGCTCATGCTTTTGAATTAACCATCTGCATTACAATCTTTGATGGTATGATACATGGTATGGCACTTGGTATGCGTACTTCTCAATTTCATGATAAAAATACTACATCTCTCATTCTAGTATAGTAAGTTCGTAAGTACTTGTATAAAATTAAACTACTTTTAATTTCCTGAACAAAAACACTCGACGGGTGCCTATTTTTGTTCCTGTTAAGTGTTCGCTTAATTTATCCTCACAACACTGCCAACTGTGTAAAAAAAAATATGTTCATCGCTCGGATCATTGCTTGGAAAAACTTTGTTGCCATTATTTCATACAGAGTACATTCAGTAGCTCAATAGGACATTCTTGCCAGCTAAGCTATAAACAGACAATTCTGAATTAAGGATCATCATTAATGAACATCTAGCCTCTAATTGGGAAGTTTTTGATTGAGCCATAGGATTTTAGGGATCAACTTCAATATCAGAACAAAACTATTCTCATAAATTAGAATATCTGATCATCGATAAGGGCGTTTTAAAGCCTTGAACCTGAGAACAAATCTTGCATAATTAATTTAATACTGACATTAATCACTCAAAACTTGAGGAACCTCATTTATATATTCTGCAAATCTAAGTAAATTCGAATGTCTTTACGTCTCATGTCAAAGCAACAGAGCAGATGATTTCAAGTTAAACCTTCAATCCATATATGTTTTGAAACCACTATCATTAAGAAAATTCTTATCATCGCTCAAACAGTATTTAAGCAAATGCTACACACTAGGGAGTGCCATAGTATTATATTTCCTGCTAATTGATAAGAAAGTCATTAAAAGGAATGAAAAGATTGACTGAGAACATTTCACTGTCTGAAGGCAAGCCTACGTGTAACTTCTTAGCTTTGAAATGTGAAATACCTTCCTTCCCGTATGCAATCGTACTCTATTGATCAGGAGATTGAAAAATATCTTTTTACATCTTCATTTTAACTTCTAAAAGTTTTTGACATTGCATTAGAACCACAAATTTTGCATGCTCCGAGTAACAAGACAGACAATTTAAAGATAACTCGTATTGAAACGTCTTCCAGAATCCGGATTGTCAAAATACAGATGCATTGGAACAAATTATTTATTATTTTGTAAGGCCAACTAATTCATCAAACGAATTGGAATTGGTTAGCTCCTATGGATTTCTGTAGAAATCAATCGATTATAGAAATTGTTAACAAAAACCCAAACGAACAAAATAGTATATTTTATAGAAACTGTATAGTATAGGGCCAAGGTCAATAAGTTGAACATCATTATTTAGACTCGGAAATTCAGAATTGGAAAAAGCCGACAGAAAACATAATAATTCATTGATGCACAATCTGCCACGTGTGTTACTACATATGATTGTATACATAAATATGTAAACTGCTATTGTTACTTGTTATATCTGTCACACCTGCTTCAGCAGGATAATTGACATCCTGAATGTTTTATGAACCCCTGAGTTGGCCAGAGTACTTACTACACATAACATGCGATGCATAATACCAGGGGGAAATGTACTCATACCAGACATGAACTCTGCAAATATTTCCACCCAGACTAATTTTAATGCAATTTTGGCAACTGTATCGTAAAATAGGTTATTGACGATTTTTTCAATTCTCGACTCAACTCCACTAAATTCCCTTAGGAACTTTAGAATTGCAACGCAGAACTCTGTCGTAGAATGCTTATGAATATTAATAGAACGATGGAACTTTTTTCCTAATTGGTTTAGGGATGATTAAATTATTGTGATGGACTAACTGTAACTGTTATAACTATAATACGTACTGCACGTACTGTTGGAATGTTGTATTGATCAGAAAATTTCAAACTGATGGAGCAATAATAAATAAACCCTTTTGCTCATATAGAACAAAATCCAGGTTGCTACAAAGTGATGACTATACAGCCATGGTTGGTGTTAAGGCAGAAAAAGTTTGAAATTATTTCTCCTCAATGTGGGGAAATTAATGGGCTGAATTTTAAGCTTTAGCCAAAAAAAATAAACAGAGATAACCTTCAGACTTTTTGTAAATAAATATAAATTCGGCACCCAGTGAAACTGGACTGAATCATATTCTTAATAAGCCCTAATTATATTTACTAAATACTATTGTTGGAGATAAGGAAGCATTGAGCCTGATCGACTGTAGATTTTAATTTAATTAATTTTTGGTGAGACTCCTCGGGACATGCGACATTTATGCTTGCTGGTTTGTTAAGTTGACACAATGACCTTCACTCACGATACCCTTACAATTGATTTCCAAATTTTTCATATCACGATTTTGAAGATAGGGAAATTACAGGCATGATAGTTGTTTTTAAAATTCGATGGCATTCAACCTTACATACAATAACTTAAAATTCCATATCTAAATGAAATTTACCATTCACCATTGATATTCAATAATATTTTGATTTTGTAGACCTCCGATCACAAACAATGCGACCATATCTGCTGTGCCTTCAATACCAATTGATCAGAAATGCAATAAAGACGAAGGTTATGTTATTCATATGAACCGTTGCTTCTTATGGGATTTAAATTTGAAAGTATCAGAACATCTGATCCTAAAGCAAAGCATTAAATTAAATCTAAGCGAAAAAATCGATTGATCTTATGAATTGCAAACTTTCCCATAGTGTATAGAATTGTTATTGCTTCATACTACTACATGGCGAACTCCTGATAGCCTAGAATCTTGTCTCCAATTTTGGTACAGATATATAGTGTGCAACAATTAGTTGTGGCTTTGTGATTTGTGACAGTGAAATCCCTAAGGCACCTATACTCTATAGTTACCCGTAATAAATTGCAAAACTTTGATAGATACCTACATACTACTTTCGCAAACAGCATATGACTCGGGTATCATGCCACCCGGGTGACACGTTTTCCCCTTAGAAATAACACGACTGGTTTTTTGTTCGTGTGAAATAAATAGCACAATTCATTCATTCATGATCTGTGAGGCAGACCCATAGAACTATATACTATACTAACAATGCAGACCAATACAAAACTATCGCTTATATAATTCTGTGGGCAGACCAATACAAAACTATGGCTTAACTCCCAGTAGTCGATGAGCCTACAATTTCGGAGATTACAAAGTCGAATGACTGAATCGGTAGGCTGTGATTGGTCCATGCGTGAAGGTGTGTAGTGTGTCAAGCGATATGCCTGGTTCAGAATGAATCTAGTGACGTATACGGTTGTTTCACCGGCTTTTCCTTTGCCAATAATTTAAAATACTCCTTGCATTGCAATATCATTCATGTGATGTTATTTTTAACTTGCTAAATCAGGTATAATGGTTAGTTCTTAATTACACAACAGACAATCTCCGTATCGGACTAACCCAACCAGCAAGCAAGGAGTCAATGATAACATTGATAAAATAATCACCGATCTATGGGATCTATGTTATCAAACTCGAAAATAAAGCCAGGTAAAGGTAAGTACAGTCATGCGTTTACTAAACGCTTACCCTGTCTATCATTCAGAAACTTTAGACATGATGTGTTAATACGTCAGTCATTCTATCCTAACCGAAAAGAGCTCAAGGCTCAATGTCTGAGGTGTAGAGCTGGAAAAGCAATTCTGAAAAAATTATGTAACCTTGTGATAAGCTTAATGACTGCGTTTGGATTTGTTTGACGGAACTAGCCAAGTTATACATACAAATCAGAAATGAGAATTTCAAGACGATGATCTGTTTTCGTGAAATTGGCACACAATGCACAACGCACAAGTAGACCAGGCCAGTTATACACATGGAATTTTGGATACCCCCCAGTCATGACAGTTACAATCTTATTTTGGGGACATGGACAGAGGGCATAGATCAAAGTCCAAACTCCAAAATTTCACTGCATACGGAAGGGATCGAGAAGATAAACAAAACAAGATAAGCTAATAGTAAATTAATGTTCATGTGGTCATCAAGGATCAAGATCAAAAATATGACTAAAACCAGATGAACTTTCCTACCCAAAGGAGTCATTTGTTAGTTTGGATTTTAAAATTAGAAAGTGCTTTATATTTTTCACACCTCGCATGTCCAAAAAATAATTTTTCCCAATCCTTCACCCTGAAATTATTTCCCAATGCAATAAAATAGTGATAATTTTTTTTTAATTCTCGTACACGGAGAAATGTCTTAAATCAAATATTTAAAAAATCCTTCCTGTTCCCGATTCCAGAGTTTATAATTGGCGTAGATCCAAGAATCTAGCTTTTATGACTGATTTAAACGCAAACAAACAATTTTCATGCATAACTCTTTTTTAAAACATGGATCATGGTAGCCATGCTCCAACCAATACTGCATTCAAATCAAATATTGTACATACACATCCCCCAAAATCTTCACCACAGACAAATAAATTATATAATTTAACACAACAATTAAATTCCAATGGAACACTCACCTGAGTGATTTTATTCTGAACGATGGCAGGGAAAACAAACCAGCCGATGACGATAGAAGCCACGGCTATGAATATCCCCGTCCCTAAAAGAACTGCGGGTACTCTGGAGCTGGACATCCTAACTCCTAGGTAATGAGAGATACACTTATTCTTTGCAGTTGAGGAAAAGCGGGTAGTATGGAGGGAGAATGAAATTATATGTGTGGGGAAATCCGGGCAACGAACCGGGATGGAGAGAGAGAGGGAGAGGAGAGTTGTAGCCTGGAGGAGGTTTCCGATCGGAATAAACTCCACACGAATTGGAGAGAGAGAGCCAACACTTCCAAGTCCAACTATCAACTATCCAAAACTCCTAAGCACTTATTCCAATATATAAACATTGCATTTGGAGTTTCAATTAGTTCAACGCAGGTTAGGTTACGTACGAATTCATGGTGGCTATCTCGTCCCTCTACAAGGTTACTATTCTTATCGTTTTTGAACTATCAAGTTTGAAAATACTATCTCTTTACAGTGTTATACTTTTTGGCCCCTGATGTGGATTTATTTTATTCATATTTTCACTGATAACTTCATCTTTACCATGTTTAGTAGTTTGTACTCGGACAGACAGACAGACGGTGTGATTCAAGATCCGCAGGCAGGGCCGGTAGGGGAGTTTAAAATGTTCAAATAAATCCTTTGAAAGGTCTAGTTCTCGAGTCTCCTTTCAGTTGATTTATTCCAGCTGCACCGCAAAATATGAATGAATGCCTATCCTAACTCCTAAGTACCATGTGTCTGTGAGGCAATTACATTTATTTTTCAGTGACTAAGGGTGTCACCCCATCCTCCAAGTATTCCTTCATTCATTGGAAAGACTCAAAATTGAAATGAATTACGAATGGTATGGTAAGGGAAGGGTTCCTTAACCAATATGATTATAGCTTAGGATACTCGTAGTATAGTCCGACAAGGTTTGGTTATGGTTATCTTATATTGTGCCACTGCACTGCCGACTAACCCTCGCTGCATTCAATTTAGAGATCATCAGATCAGAATCAAAAAAGTTTGAAAAAGGTTCTTTGTCCTTGTTCCCTTGTTGGCTTTGTAGGGTTGAAAAACAAGTTTCTGGTCATAGAACACACTGATCATCAAGGGCAAGGCCGCAAGGGAAGCCTTTGAGGCTTGAAGTTGCGAGTTACACTATTAGTCTCAGAATAAAATAGATTTAAAATTTCCACCATTTTTATTTTCAAAACGTTACTGACCAATCTGAGCCCTGAGGGCTGAAGGACCATTTTTCAAACCTCTTTTTGAGGCCCAGAAAACGGTGTTTTGAGGCTTTAGCATAGTTTTTTTTAGTTATTTTAAAATCTATTTTATTCTGTGACTAATTGTATTGCGAGTTCATATCATAGTCAACTTTTCATGCTGCATATGTCACATTCAGTCCGAGCAGAGTTTATGAATTTTTAATTGATTTACTTTTAACTAGCATTTAGATGTTTGAAGAAAGAATTTTTTTTAAAGCTGAAATAAAATAGTCAGCCGATATTTCATCAAAAATATATTAGTCTTTGTACCTAATGAATACGAAAATACGGTGGTCTTTCATCAACAAATAGAAGTCCCTTGAGCTATGTGTCCACCATTGAATAAATATTTATAACAAAAAATATAGACTTTCATTGAAAATACACATTTCTGATGCATCAGTCTCAACAATGACCTCATGATCATGAGACTCATGAGTGATTCATATAATAGGAATAGTTGATTGAAACCCCAACGTAGTAAATACATAGCAAAATATTCATAAAGGCGGATATGCGTTATTGACATTTTAGGAGGAACAATTTAGATCATACGAAGACAGTTTTACTACTTCCGAAGAATTCGTTTTGAGTACTTTTTATCGAGTACGTTAATATTTGTAGCATTTACCACACACTACAGCTCAGATTCAACCTTGAACAAATGAACTTTAAAAAAAACCTTGCCAGCTTCGAATCATCCATTTGCAATTACATTTAATATTGGAAATGAATGCACAAGTCTTTTCAGACCTCACAATCTGACCACCGAGTAAGTATATAACTCATTTTCGTGTGAATTGAAACTGTCTTTAGACGGCTAGGTCAATTAATAAGATTAATATAAGATTGCGTTGCAAGGAAGGATGGTCCTTATCAAATTTCATTTGCTAATATAGACACACCAAAACTTCGTAATTACTCACACTCGTTAAGAATTCGACATTTATACTTGAAGGTTAGTGATACAAGGAATTAATTTATATGCATTGCCGTCACTGATTCAAGTTCGCAGTTTGCCGGACCCGGACCTAACTTATATCAATTCAAATCAAATTTGGAAGTTATCGAATCTAAAAAACATGAAGCTAGAAAATTTTAAGCTGAGTCAAGGGAGTGTTGCATATTTAGACTATCCAGCTTAGTTCATTATTTGAGTCATCGAGAAGTGATTCGAAATTACACAAGCATTTGCTAAAACTTACAAATATTAGACACAGACTTCTTGTATGGAACAGACACTTCTCCAGATTGCCAACTTTAATTAATGTATTTCTTTCTGTCTTTGCAATTAATGTATTTTAATACTCGTTGCTGACGAAAGTTCTTGGGCGTGATTCATCATCGCCTGATACTGCAATACAATCGTTACTAATTTTCGTATGAAACGAGATCGATTTCATATAGTAGGTTGTAAAGATCGGAGTCAACTACGAGTTTAGTCTGATGTTAAGTTGCATGCATAACGTTTAAGTTTTATCCCAGTGGAGCCCTTGGAGGTGGTATGATTAACAGTAAGAACTAATAAACACAAAAGTTGAAATAAGGCAAATTCTCGAAATCTTAATGAGAGTGATCAACCATCTCAATTCAGAAGAAGAATGCGGACGTCAGACATGGTTTATAATATTTTTTATATCGTGGGAAACAGTCACATCACTCACATCTAACAAAAACGACTATTAGTAAACTGACCTTACTAAACATTAAATATATTTTCTATTCTACCAGTCGAGTTGCTATTAAATACAAATCTATATCACCCAAGTTTTAAATGAACAATTCAAGAAATTAAATTAAATGAATGTTTTGTATCAATTTGTATCTACACTCTACAGTTGACAGTCTAGAATCAAAAATAAACAATTATCGTATTTCGTATCGTATCGTATTACGCATTTCTATACGTACAATGTACAATTATCTTACTTAGAATTTAGGATGCTTAGACACTAAAAACTACAATCAATAAGACACACATCATCCGCAGTAAAAAAAATCTTACAAATTCTCATACAAAGATAAAGAGTCATGAATGTCTTTAAGAGTATTGTCCATTTCTTGAATTGAATTTTCAACAGAGTTAGTGCTAGAGAACTCATTCTTTGGGGGGAATGGAACACCAAGGGTACCTGATTTCCTAGCTAATGGCACTGGGGCTACTGGGCGTCGGATTGAGGGATTCCCAAGCATATTCCCGTCCATCTCATCCGAAGAACTTTTTTGATATAGTGAGTTCTGGGGCTGCTGTTGTCCAGATAATTTAGGATAAACTGCGACGACCACAGGAACTGGACTAGTTCGTACTGTTGCATTGTTGAAGTTGGAAAACCCATTTTGTTGATTTACAAAAATTAAAGGCTCTTCTTCAGGCAGTTGCATTCTTGGTCGCATGACCATAGGGGAGGGGCTTAGTGTTGTATACCTCTCTGTGGGTGTCATCGGTGTCACTGCACCGTTGGGCCATTCTGATTTCATTGGGATGTCGTAAAAATTATCGCTGGATTTGTAAGAGTTATTTTCTCTCAGCGAGACTATTTAAAGTAAAAACAAAACTGTTATCACTTTGAAGGGTAAAAATACATGACGAACTACTAGAGGAAAGTTACCTTTCTTTGGATTGTATGTGGTTTTGGCAGAGCTAGAATTGGAGCAACAGACACAACGGCAGATATAAATCAGAATTGCAATCAGAATGAAAAGACCTCCGATTCCTAAACCGACATAAGTTCCAAGTTCAACCAACTCCCGAACTCGAATCAATTTATCCTTGAGCAACTGGGCTTTCTCCTCATTTAGTCCTGCTCCCTATTTGATTAGTAAGTTTCGAAACATGAAGCTAAGATTTACGAAATGGTCGATTAATCAATATTTATTTTACCTGCTCCATCCAAAAAACTGGATGAGTCATGGCCGGAACTGTCTTCATTTGTTTAAAATACTTGGTAGGCTTGATATCTATATTCATTTGAACTCGAATGCTCACCATCATAGCGATTGACGTTGTCTACGCGTTAAAGAAAATCCATTAAATTATATTAAATAACTTAAAGAATAATGAAATTTTGAAGTTCATCATGAACTTACCGGCTCAACAATGACATGCATTTCATGTTTATCCTTCTCGGGACTGAGACCAATGCTTTGATTGAGGTAGTAGTCGGAGGCAGAATAGAAATGTGGCATCGACATCACCACCGGAGTTCCTATGCATAAGAAATAGTTTATCTTTTAATTTTGAATTTCTCTCCCAAATTCAGATTTAAAATCCTCATACCTTTCCTGCAACTTGAAATCTGCCACACCCCATCCCTTGCACAGTTGTCGAAATCTTCTTGAGGCTTCGTACAGTAACACCGATTCTCTGGATTCTCTCTTGGGTCTTCCAGAAAGCTCCTGGGTACTGTGTATCGAAGTCCTGGTATTCCTAGCAACTCAGTATCAGAATCGTAACTGAACTTCAAAGACCGACACAGGGTGGGGATGAAAAGGTATAAGTCTCGATCAGGGGTCATAAAGGGTGGGAAGACTGTGCCGTCTGATCCTATCAGTTTATTGCAACGCTCCTCGCTGTACCAATCCACTTTGCTGTTGCCATCGTACGAGACGACATCGCCGAATTTTGAAGGTTCCTTTACCCCAGAGTAGATTTCATAGACTGGAGATTCTGAACTATTTTTCTATTTAATTTAACGATAATTGGCATCAAGTTAACCGTTTTCGGACATGCATGTATTCCATAATTGCTGCTCACATTATAGTACAAACCAAAAGTATGATTGGGTAGCAGCTCTTCTCCTCCCTTGAGTGCTGCCAATTCTTCCATAAACGGAACATAATAGCCTTTGAACAGGAACTCGTCAACTGTGATGCTAACATAGAGTTCTTCCTCAACGAATGATTCTTGAAACATTTCTGAAACCATGTATCTTGCCACACCTCCCATTTCAAGTGCTTGCGATACTGTACCCTTTAATATAAATCAGTAAGTATAATAGTACCAATATTAAAATTATATTCATATTGAAGACATAAATTAGGGTCATACAAGAAACGGGAGGTTTGGAACTGTAATTCGGTCCTCCAGACCCCCTTTGGACATATCAGGGCGGAAGAAATAGTCGTCATGTTGTCTGTAGGATATTGTATCATTTTCTTCATTGACATTTATGTCTGTTTTTATTCTCTTTTGCCTGTAAATATTTAAAGAGAGATTTTGAGGATTTAGTGTTTTTTTCATGGACTCGATTGTGTTACTGGTCAAAATTGACAAAAATTACAGATGTTTGCATTTCATACATGTAATGTACTGTAATGTAGTTAATTCCGGGTTCGTAATCAAAGTTTAAATTCTAATCAGGTCCAACTGACTGGTATCTATCTATATTCGATACGTTGCCTATTGAAGTTGGTTTTACACTTTGTCTCATTATGCAATACGTCCATGAGATCGCAGCTCCATACATTAATGTAATTACTTGCAACTCACAACTACTTGAAAGCTTAAATGATTACAGCAGGTAAATAATGTACGGAAGCACTTAATTTTAAAAACTACCTCAGACTAAATTTCAAGTGAAGTGAAATTAGCAATTATGCAATTAGTCCAGACATTTCATATTTCAGATTGGAATGCGGTTAATTGTGCATTGTCGAGTTTTATAATTGAGCTTAAAGCTAATTTAGCTTTTTCCAATACTTACTGGTATACATAAGGTCCTAATTCCTCCAAAATAGGCTTTGCTCCCTTTTTGACCTCCTTTGGATTGGTCACATTGAAAATGTATATTTTCTGGAAGACCGGAATCGGAACTTCCACCCAACTGTCCCATCTTGCAGTCCCTTTTTCTAGTCTTGATTGCTAAATAATTTCATTGTTAAAAGTAACAATAGCATCGTTAAATCGTATACAACTTCTGATTTAAAACACTTCAAGATTTCTCAATGAATGCATAACTCGAAAATTTTGGTAGCACCGAAAAAAATAAAATAGTTGAAATAAATCCCATTATCAATCTTACCTCTGATATTTTGGCCTTTAACTTATTAGGAAACAAATAAAATCCTACGAAAAGAGCTAGAACCCCTGTAACTACTCCGAGCACTAGGAATACCAAAGGTAACTTTTGCATTTTGAAATGTATCCAGGATTGCCCTAACGGCTACAGCTAATGTTACATTAATAATTTAGCTACTATATTACATTACAAATCCACAGACTCTACGCTCAACAAGGCACACTCTACACTAATAACTTTTCCACTCGAGTTTCATGAACAACTCGAGAGCTGCACACGCCGACGATATGCAGATATCAAAAATTAGATTTGCCTGAGTCTGGCCAAGAGATTGAAATTCCATCCAAATTTCAATCCAAAGTTCCAGTGCATTTGATGATTATTTAAATATAAGTTCGTTTCCTATGATGTGTTACGTAAGATAGAGCTTTGCTTGGCCTGCTATTACATAGAGTACATAACAGAATACAAAGTCTGGATTGGCATTATCGTATCATAAGTAAACAATTTTAGTTCAATGTTCAATAAGTGTACTGTTGAATGTTATCCTAATCTCACCCACTGAGTGTTCTGGGTTCTATACCAAACTACAGGGTAAGGGTTTTTTTTAAACAATGCCTAGCCCCATTAAATCCTGAACATTACGTTCCTTCCAGAGATGCAGGAATTATTAAGCAATTCAGATGTGGAAATGGTATCAAAGTAATTAAGTATAACTTAAGTTTGTGCTTTGCAGACGTTTACAATTGATTCAATGATAACACCAAGAGGGATTTTGAGAGCGACAACTTGAGATTGCTGTTGAATCTCCACTCCTGAATATATGACAATTGGTCAGAAATTAAAGTATTAATAGCAATCCTTGTTGATAGCGATATTTTTAGAATGCATTATTTTAATGTCAGCATATGTTCACTGGATACCTAACACCTCCAGTTAACCAATTTTAATGGGGTTCAACGGGTTTTAAAAATTAAAAACTGTTTATTTTATCCTTATCTCAAGTTTATTCTACAGTTGACAGTATATTTGCTTTCTTAAATTATGTCCGAATGACTGCCACATAACTGGGAACTGTACCAATGACTCAAGAATTATTGAATAGTCAAAATTCAGTTGAAGAAAATCTGAAGTCAAATAAGGCAAGCTGAAGACTTAGGTGATAAGCCGAATAGAGGAAGTCGATTGATGAACAAACTCTCCATATTGGAAGATATGTTTAAATTTCTTGAAAGCTGTGAATCTTAAAGCCTTTCATTCAATCTTCCCAAAAACATTGCTTGATAAGATAAAAGTTATCATTTCCATATCATTTATTTATCGTGGAGACCTTTAAGTAAATCCAATGACTTTGGTTAAAGGCCATGCATGCCATTGCATGCCCATCTTACATATGAGTGGTCTGAAAAAATACTTGTACACGGCTGAAATATGGTTGACGTCAAGGAACTTTTTTAATCAACTTACAGTTGAAACGATTTCGTCCGTCTGGTCTAAGCTTTTAAATTACTCGTATTCCAAGTTTCAAAGATGTATTTTATAAGGACACCAATGGAAATGTATGATAATAAATTTTCTACCGAAGGTTATTTCTTAAAAGATGACATTTTAAAACCATTTAAAAAACGAGTTTGTGTAATGAACCGGACTTTTGTTTAAGGTGTTTGGGGCACAAAATTACAAAACAGTTTAAAGTTCGATTGTCCCAAAACAAAACACTCATCATCATGCGTATATGTCATTGTACAATGAAGTATGAACTCTGACTAATTTGAATACGTAAACGTAATGCTGTGAACGATATATACATAAATAGCATTGTAATGTATACTATTAAATTCGTGATTATAATTCTAATACGTATTTAAGAAAAATCTGTCCGTATATATAATGATATGCAAATTCCTAAATCAATCTAGACTACATACCCATTCCAATATCATGACTAAACTATGATTACGATATTTTGAAGAATGATGACACATGGGGCTAAAATGTGTCCTTGTGATTTAATGCATACTTGAGCCACTTCCTCCACTCAAACCATCTTTATTTAGCGATATAGTTTCAACTCCTGCGTAGGGAATTACTTAAGTTAATTTAAACATGATCCATAATGCTATCAATCTTCGTATCTATTGATACACATATATAAGTGTGCGCGTTGTATCACACGGTAAGGGGGTGATCAAATTGTGAACGGATCTCTTTAATCAAAACCCAATAAAATAAAAACGCAATTTTTTGGACTCTGAATTATAGGTCATCTCACACTCCACGCTCCAGTCAGCTTTTGATATTATGGTTTTGGTTTAAATGACACGAGTGTACCAGTAGCACCTTCAAAATCATTAAGTTTAGAAACCCAGCGGATCAAACGAACTAGGCTAATTTAATTAACTGTCCATTAGGAAAAAAATTGTGTATTTAATTATGCTTATTAAAGTACACTGTAGAAGAACCAATGGAATCCACAGGTCAGTTTATTGCTATTATTTCTAGTTAAGAAGGTTAAAGGTCCCAAGCATGTTTATCTTTGTCTAAAAATGATATATGCATATTCAACACATTTATTTACTGTTTTTTTAAAGATCCCAACCGGATCACTTACCCAGTATATTCATCAAGCTGATCGTGTTAAGTCTTTTATTGAAATTAACTTACACAGCAGAAATATCGTCAAACAGCTTGCGTTTTAATTCACCACTAAGAGATAATGAAGACAGAGATTTTTATCAAGATGTTTTTCCCCCTGGATTCAAATGGGGATTGGGATCTTCAGCTTTTCAAGTTGAGGGAGCTTGGGAGGATGATGGTAATAAAAACTAACTAATGACTACTTAATTCATGTAATGGCTTTGTATGGCTAGTAAAATTAATTACCATGTGGCATGTACCATAATTTTTGCAATATCTATTGAGAAAAAATAGTTTGACATTTCTGATATTTTAATGCCACGGTGGTCTTAGGAAAAGGGGATTCTATCTGGGATAGATTTTGTCATGATAACTCTGATAATATAGCAGACAAAAGCAACGCAAATGTTTCCTGTGATTCCTACAATAAATACAAAGAAGATGTAAAGCTTTTGAAGTCTATTGGGGTAAACACTATCTGACAAATATCAATCAAAATCATGCGGCAAGGTAATTGTGTTGGAATGTCTATTAGACAAAAGTTTACAGATTTTCCATATCTTGGCCAAGAGTGCTGCCAAAGGGGACAACAGAAATAGTTAACAAGGTTGGGCTTGCCTACTACGATAATTTAATTAATGAACTTATCACCAACGGAATTGAGCCTATTATTTGCCTGTTTCATTGGTAAGAAGCATATCAAAATTAGGTCGTTTATTTTTTTATTACAAGAGGCAGAATTTATTTCCTTGTGTGTATGCACTTAGGGATTTACCTCAAAATCTACAAGATAGTGGGGGCTGGTTAAACGAAGAGAATATCGGGCTGTTTGGAGATTACTCTAGGCTAGTCTACCAAACATTTGGAGACAAAGTCAAATATTGGATAACTGTTAACGAGCCTTATACATACTGCTATTATGGATATGATCAAGGTACATTTGCCCCAGGAATAAAGGACCCCGCTACAGGTCCTTATGAATGCGTCCATTCTCTTATCAAAGCTCATGCTCTGGCTTATCAGATTTACAAGTTAGAATTCTTCCCAAAGCAGAAAGGAAAGGTTGGAATTTCCCTTGATAACTTTTGGCAGGACCCGGCTGATCCCAAGTCTGCAGAAGATATTCGGGCTGCAGAGCAATCCTATATTTTTCGAGTACTTCAGAAATTCTTTTAAAATTATCTTTTAAAATTATTAGAGCATAATGTTAATATATTTATGTGCAGTTTGACTGGGTCGCTCATCCAATTTTTTATGGTGAATATCCTGCAACAATGCGGGAGATTATTGATGGTAAAAGTAGGGATGAGAAACGAACGAAATCTCGATTGCCAACATTTGATTCGGATTGGACTACACGGATCAACGGTAGAAATTTATGGCTGCAGCTGCAGAATAAAATTAAAGAACTAATCTGAATATTCTAATGACAGGGTCCCTAGATTTCTTGGGAATAAATCACTTCACAACTCAACTAGTTCGGTTCTCAAATACAACACCCCCGAAATCAAATTGGGAATCTGACAGTGGAACCGTCCGATTTTACGACCCTCAGTGGCCATCGACGGGATCCCACTGGCTCAAAGTTGTTCCATACGGATTAAGAAAAGCTCTCAATAGAATTAAAAAAGATTTCGGAAATCCTGAAGTTATGATAACAGAAAATGGAGTGAGTGACCAGAGTTCAGAGTTGACAGAGAGCCTTGATGACAAACAAAGAGTAGAGTATCACCGTCTTTATATTAATGAAGTACTGAAAGCCGTAAAGCTGGATGGGTGTAATGTAACTGGATACATCGGTTGGGGCTTTCTGGATTCATTTGAATGGTCACAAGGCTACATGTAAGTTTTTTTAAACTCATCACAAGAATAATTTCTCGATAATATTTATAATTTAATTTAAATTCCAAGGGAAAAATTCGGAATTTTCCACGTAGACCACAGGAATCCAAATCGAACTCGAACACCAAAGAAATCAGCCAAATTTCTTCAGAAAATATTTAATGACAATGGATTTCCGCTTCACTTGTCTCATATTATGGTTCCAGCGCAAGAACTACTAGAACAACCATCATCCAATTATCGAGGTCCACCTATGATTGTTTTGTATTCTGCCCCATTTGCTTTAGTATTTTCTGCCTATTATGTTTATACTCATCAATAAGGTGATTAAATCTAATTGCAATTAAATCCATTTACTATATAATTATCAAGACAAGAGAAAGAAATCCCAGGATGTTAATAAAGTGTAGTTAAGAATTGAAAACGTATTACCGGTCCAGTAAAAGTGTGTATTGTACTTGTGCCTACTTTTAAGGATGAGGAACTTACTATGCATACGATATTAAAAATTGATGCTAATTTAAAAAGAGATCTCTAAAGCTAAATGCGTATGAAAATAGTTAAGACTCATCCCACATCACAGTAACCACAACGCAACCACAAGATGTAGAAAATTGATATGGTGGGAGTGTGGGTTGAAAGAACCCTTTTTGTAAAGTACGGAATCCAAATGAAAAGAAGATGGAAAGTAGCCATCGTCGATGCCACCATTGCCACCACATGTATGAGCATGTGGTTGTGGTTTGCTTGGTGACCACATCATTTCGCACACTTTATCATTTGGGGGCATGGGGGCAGTGCAAATTAATCAATCAAAACCATTTCCCTGCCATCATTATTCTAGACTAGCAAGTGCAGTAGTGTGCAGTTTCCCATTCTATTATAGTCTTTCATAAAACTATCATTTCATTTAATCTCAAGTCTTAAATAGGTGAAAAGTTTAATTTGAGAGATTTCCAGGAAGTACCTTAATTGCTACTAAAATTTAAGTATACAATCATTGAAAATTTACAATATTTTATACAGTAGCATTTATTTATATGCACGGGGCAGTTTTTATTTTACATTCTAAATTTTAGATGTAAAGGCAGCTCTCCAGTACTTTATACAAATTTAAAGATGAAAACATAAAATTGGAGTGATTATTGAAAATTGGGGGATGTGTATCCTCTAAACTAATAAGTATTGCTACATCCGTCAGATATCTGAAATTGTAAAGATTAGGTCTAGCTCTTTTGAAAAATCGCAATTACTTTGTGTAATTGTGAATTTATTTTTTCAGGGTCCAAGACGTATGCATTCAAATTTCAAAACAATCTCTGTGCGCAAATTTTTCTCAATTTGTATTACATTATTATTTAAATGGTTACTGGTAAATTTTAAATCCTAAATTCAAACAACAAATAAACTCTCAAGGATTTCTTTAAAGTTCGGCGAGAGAAAGCTCCTTGGATAGTTTTGCGCTCTCAACCGGTGCATTGAGATTTTGTTGGAGTTGGATTTTATGAATTTAGGATTAGATGCACTTGCACAGAATGCACATGTATGAGGGGCAGAAGCCACACCAGTTGGCGAAATTTCAACCCTGTCCAAAGCTGAAGATTTGCTGCCTATTTACCATTTGCTTGTGGCACATCGGCACGCCAGACTCTCATCCCAATGTGTAGTGTAACATTCGCCGTGGCTACATTCCAACTCTTTTTTGAAAGGATATGGAACTTCACTCAAAGCTGCCTCAGAACCAACATCCACAAAAAAGCAGGAAACAAAACAGACAAAATCATCCCTTCTTAAAACTCAATGAAAAGTTCATAAATCCACATGGAAATACATCAAAGCCTTCCCCTGTAATTTTCTTATATAATATTTAATCGCATCTACAGGGTGAGTCACGTAGGAGTATACACGGCAAAACAATCATAATCTGGCAGCATTTTTCTCTATTGCTGATAAGCCACCTTTAAGTTCGTTCAGTATGTTCAAATAAAGCTATGCATCGATGAAATCAGTCCAGGCATTCTAAAGTTATGATTGTTTTGCCGTGTATACTCCTACTTGACTCACCCGATACATTATACGAACCCAAGATGTTGATGAATTCAAAATTAAAATAAGCTTCAGATTGTTGACATTATCTTTCATGGATTTTCTTGCCAGTTTCCCCTCATATAACCATACCACATCTTTATGCTGAAACAATTAGTAACTAAAAACCAAGAAGAATACCAAAAACACTTGTTTATTCCAAGTAGCCCACGCAGTAGACTGGAACAGGTGTATTTTTGAATTTATTAGCAATTAATGTGTTATTCCGTACTGATTGAATCTTAATGGGTGTAGTCTGCATCTGTAGTATGCACTTTATGTCTCCATACGATTTCAAGTTCAGGGTCGAATGTAATCAAAGTATAAATCTATAAAAGAGGACAACCGATCCTTGGGAGACTCATCACTTTAATTGCCAGGTCTTGGATTCCTCCTGATTCTTAATAGATTGGCCAAGATGGATAGTTCTATTGCTGCAGGACTTGTAGGGACTTATGCTCACGTTCTACCTACTCTCACCTGCTTATTGTCCGTTTTGAAGGACAATAGTCCAGGGTTGGATGGTGTCAAGAGTTATAATGGGTAATTTTTTAGAAGTTTGTAAACAAATTTTTCATGAAAAATGTCATCATGTTTTTTATGTTTTAGTTACCAGGTCTTAAGAGTCTCCAACCTTACAGAAGGTATGGGATACAACTTTGTGAGGCAGCTGTACCTATCAGATATTCTTTTTGACTTCCTTACCCCTCCCAGCATGAACCAGCCCACTGATGTCCTTCTCTGCCCTGAACAAATCGATAACCTAAAAAGAGTTTTCGACGAGTTGAATGTCCCTTATGAGGTCATGGTTATGGACCTTCAAACGTATAATATAAACATTTATAGGCTTTAATAAGTTTATTAGCTTCAAGGAGCGATTTTGGTTGAATTGTATTTTTTGCATAGGGAAATCGATTCTGAAAAAGCTAGAAACGACCAATTGCTAAGAGAAGAGATTGGGCTCACCTGGAAAGGGTTTCATCGTCTATCAACGGTAAATTTGTTTATGGCAAGAGTTGCGAATCAGTCCATTTTGTCAAATACGATTTTATGAATAATTTTCATGAGTAGATTCAAGACTGGATGGACACAATGGCTGAGAAATACCCAGCTCTTGTTACCATTGACACATACGGTAAAAGTACTGAGGGCCGCCCTATGAAGGTGATGAAGATCTCAACAGGAGGTGACAAGGCAAAACCAGCAGTCTGGCTTGACGGAGGAATTCATGCCAGGGTACTTCATAACTAACTAAATAAACTAAATAACTAACTAAATAAGGACTAATTAAACTAGGAATGGGTTTCACCCGCGACGGTTACTTATATCGCTAATGAGCTTATCCAACAAGCGACTGGAGGGGGTACAAATTTCAGATTGGCCAACTCTGTGGATTGGTACATCGTCCCTAACTTAAATCCAGATGGGTAAGAGTATATTATTAATTGACGAAATTGTTAACAAAAATTACATGACTCAACTCGACTCATAACACGACTAAAACTCATTGGTATATTACTACTACCAGGTACGAGTTCTCTCATACGAAAGACCGAATGTGGAGAAAAACTAGGTCTAATGATGGTAGCTTCATGGCTAATGTTTTCGGCTGCATTGGAACAGGTATGAAAGGACAACTGTAATTTAACATACTAATTTTATAAAAACTAATTATTTATACTTATTTGCATAGACCCCAACAGGAATTGGGCGTACAAGTGGGGAGGTAAGTGGATTATCTGTATTTTTAATTGCAGATTCTTAAACATATTTACTAATGGACTTTCTTAGGCAAGGGTACTTCAAGCAATCCTTGTAGTCAAATATATCGTGGTCCTAAAGCCGCATCAGAACCAGAGGTCTCTCAAACTCAAAACTACATTTTCGACCGAAGAGAGCAATTCAAGCTATTCCTTACATTCCACAGCTATTCCCAAATGATCTTCACCCCCTGGGGGTATGACGATGTCCCAATCGAAGATAAGGAAGACTTGATGACTGTGGCTAACAAAGCTGCAGCAGCTTTGGAAACTCGTTATGGAACGAAGTACCAGACTGGCTCCTCTCCTGAATTGCTTTATGCGGGTATGAACTGTTTATTACTATTATAAAATTAGCTATTTGTGATACTAACTTTCTGTGATTATAGCTGCTGGAGGGAGTGAAGACTGGGCCAGAGGCGTAGCCGGAATTAAATTCTCGTAAGTGTTAAATTAAATCTAAATTAAAATAATTATAATAGTAAAGTAATTTCCAACTCTGGTTAGATATTGTTACGAGCTGCGAGATACTGGGAAGCATGGATTTGTTCTTCCTCCAGAACAGATCACTCCAACCGGAGAAGAAACCTTCGACGCTGTTAAAGCTATGGTTGAAGGGGTCATGGCATTTTATAAAGTTGATGGTTTTTAAATTTAAACTTGAGAAGGCCCAAAATATTTTCAAAGTGGTGACTGATTCTTCTATGATTCGAATAAACGCAAATCATATATCAGTCTATCTGAAGGAACCAGTTTCAGTAATCAACGTTGCACATCTGTAAATATAGTCTTTTCTTCATCTCATATATGCTACCACTGTTTCGTATGAAATCAGGATTTACAACTTATATAACGGCGTAAACTGAGGTCGAATCGATGGACCATCACACAATGACGATGGGCTAACAGATTTAAACAACTCAAGGTTGCTGTCTGACCGAGACTGTGATTTTGGGCTGTATTCCCTGTATTTTTTAACACACGAGCGCAAAGCTGGCATTGGTGCATTTAGGTCAGGTGTATCATATGTTTAGCAAATTCATTTTCATTCTGGACATCATTGTTAATAATAATATTCCGTCATGTTACATGTATCATTCAATTGTATTCAATTCATTGTGTACAAATGTGAAACTGGGATTGTGGAAGGATTGTAGATTACTTGTCAATAACAGTTCTATCGAGGTGTACGTGACTAAAAAAAAGATTGCAGGTGGATACAATACGCAGACTTAGAGGATTATAAAATCAAATTACATGATCATAAACACGTACATATTCAACTGATTTACAGTAATTACAATCTAATAGAAAATAACGCGGTGTGTTGTATCAGCCTGGTAAAACCAACCAAGAATTTTAATACACGAATTTTCAACTTTCCTTATGGCCGTTCCAAGCGATCCTTCAACTCCTTTCCATTACGGGATCTTCCCAAAAGACTTCATCTGGGGAGTAGCGAATTCAGCTTATCAAACTGAAGGTGGCTGGAATCAAGATGGTTTGTAAAAAAAAAATACAATAGAAGAACACAAATAACACAAATTTTGCAAGCAAAATTCCTTGAATTATTCATATAGGAAAAGGGGAGAGCGTCTGGGATAGATTTTGCCACGAAAAGCCTTCCAAGATCGATGACAGCAGTAACGGAGATGTAGCCATGGACTCTTACAATTTTTACAAAGACGATGTGAAACTTCTGAAGGACATGGGGGTATCAAATTCGTTTAACAAACTTCACACCGATTTTTCCGTGCTACTATTAAACTACGATGTTCTGAATTTATTTTAAGGCCCAGATGTACCGCTTTTCGATATGCTGGTCACGAATATTACCCAAGGGAACGATGGAACATATTAATCAAGCCGGGATCGACTATTACAACAACTTAATCAACGAGCTGATTGCAAATGGCATCCAGCCTATGATTACCTTGTTCCATTGGTAATTGAATGTTTCAAAGTTGTTACATGAAACATTGCTGTTAGCTGGTATTGGTTATTAGTGTAATTTAATCCTAGGGATCTGCCTCAAAATCTTCAAGACATGGACGGATGGCTGAATGATGAAATAGTCGGCTTCTTTGGGGAGTACGCTAGAATATGTTTTGAAAAATTTGGCGATCGAGTCAAACTTTGGGTCACCATTAACGAACCGTATATTTATTCAATGCATGGCTACGATCTTGCAACTTTTGCCCCTGGTATAAAGGAACCGTTAGAGTCGCCATACAAATCTGTGCACACAATGATCAAAGCCCATGCTATGGCTTATCATATCTACAGAAAAGAGTTTTTTGATATCCAAAATGGCAAGGTTGGCATATCAGCAGATTCTTCTTATTACGGGCCGTCGGATCCTAATTCCAAAGAGGACTGTGATGCGGCTGATAAAGCTTTTCAGTTTAGAGTGAGAAAAGTTTAAAAAATTTAAAGTTACCTGTAGACATTTACAACTTAGATTAAGGGATTAGTTATTTCAATCTTTCTTGTAGCTCGGATGGATTGTCAATCCCCTGTTCTTCGGAGAGTATCCAGCAATAATGAGAGAACTGATCGACAAGAAAAGTAAACTCGAAGGTAGAGAGAAGTCTAGGCTGCCGGAGTTTGACTCAGATTGGTCTTCCACAATCGAAGGTTTGATTTTAAAATTGTGTGTATAAATTTGCATGTCTTTTAAAAGTCAATGACACTTCAACTTTAGAATTATTACTTTGAACAATTAGGATCAGTCGATTTCATCGGACTAAATTATTACACAGCAGAGCTAGTAAAACCTATACAACCAGGAGGGGATCCAAAGAAGAACTCACCTGGATGGCAAACTGACCAAGAAACGGAAAGATTTCAAGGCTTGACTTGGAAAACATGTGGAGCTTTTTGGCAGAGGGATGTCCCATGGGGACTACGTAAAACATTATCTTGGATAAAAAATCAATATGGGAACCCTGACGTGATGATTACTGAGAATGGAATGAGCGAAATCACAGATCATTTAGATGACGATAATCGAGTAGAATATTTCAAGGGACATATTAACGAAACTTTGAAAGCTATTGATTTGGACGGATGCAACGTCAAGGGTTATCTTGGCTGGTGTCTTCTTGATGTCTTTGAATGGTCTGGTGGATACACGTAAGAAAGTTACGCTTACATATAATTAGAAAGTTGAATGTGTTTATATAATAAAGTCAGACTAAGGTTATTATAAATAACTAAATCTTTGTTCTCATCAGGTTCGGTTTTGGAATCCATCGTGTCGACAGAAACGATCCAAGTAAAAAACGAACACCCAAGAAATCTGCAAAGTTCTTGACGAATGTATTTAAAGATAATGGATTTCTTAAGTGAAAGGGATTTTAAGTACGGTCACATTTAATAATCAAGTATTAACTCAAAGTATCACTTTAACTGCCTTTCCTGGAAATAAATAAGTTCATTGCTGCAACTAAGAAATATCTAGACTTAATGAAGCTTGGATTTACTTTTATCATAAATAGGTAAATAAATATACACACAGCAGTTGGTATACTCAAGTACAATTACCCTGAAAGCTGTGTCGTGTGTAAACAATTGAGTTCTTGGAAAAGATTATTCATGAAAACCCCCAAAAAGACTTTCCCAATTAGTGCATTGTTCTAAAGTATGACTAATAAGAATAACACGCATAAGTAAAACATGCAGTTAGATTCCTGAATTTTACATTGAGAATGCATACATGCATTTTCAAAGAATTTCTGTAGTCACCCAGTTATACACTTTTTTAAGCCTTCAAGTCATCTTCTTGCCCAATACAGCGAAATGTCAATCAATGAATTGGAATGTACTATAAAGAAGGTTAATAAGATTTGTGATAACCCTGACATCATGGAAATCCCCAAGCTACTGTCGTCCTCTCAATCATCAATAAGCATTGGTAGTAAATAGAACCATCTCCTTCTGTTTAAGTATCATTTAGAGGCAAAAAATGAGACTAACAAGTTCATAGAATGTGATGTCATCATATGTAAAGATGGGATTAATAATAACTGAACCCAAGATGAACACCTAATCAATGTGTCTTTCATAATATTTTACATAACCATTATGCTTCGGATAGATAGTTCATCGTAATGTATGATTCAGAAAGGAATCCCTAGTTAAGTTACTTGCAGACTGAGTGGAAGATTGAGTATTTTGACTCAGTCATTTTATAGAATCTAACAGCTTCCCTTTTCTAGGAATTATTTCGTTGTTTTTGAGTGTGTTGCGTTGATTTGGAAGTTTGGGTGATTGGTGTATTTTATAAAAGGGTTTGTGTTCATTGACTGCCAGTTTTAGTTTATGTTTCGAAGTCGCTAGTCGGAAAGAAATACTCTTAAGAACCATATCTTCAAAATCAATTTGAGTTTCATACAGATACATAAAATATCTACTTTGGGGAGGATGCCGGTACTGGAGATTTTAATTTATTTTGAACATGTCGAATTATTAAAAAAAATTATTTCTCGTGATTATTCTTCTAGATATCACATTCTAAAAAAGGATCTGAAAATGTATACCATGACCAGTTCCCATTGGAATTTAAGTGGGGAAGTTCATCTTCAGCGTACCAAGTAGAAGGAGCTTGTCATTTGGATGGTACAGTTCATGAGGTTTTAGATTTTGATTTGTTTCGAAACGGATATTTAATTGAAAAATTTTACTTTAGGAAAGGGGCAAACATGGTGGGATTTCTATTGTCAAGCAAATCGTCATGCAATTGTCGACAAGTCTATAGGAAATATGGGTGCGGATTCCTATCGCCGATTTGAGAAGGATGTTATGCTGCTAAAGGCTATGAAAGTGAGTTTAACTATTGTTAACAGGGTGTTTTTTTAATTTAAATAAAAAATTTCAACACAATTCCAAAACTAACCTTCTGTAAACAGGCCACTTGCTATAAGTTCTCCTTGAGCTGGTCAAGAATATTGCCTTTTGGGACTCTTGGTGAAGTCAACCAATCTGGATTAGACTATTATGATGACTTGATCAATACACTCTTAGAAAATGGAATTGAGCCTATAGTGGTCTTGTACCACTGGGACTTCCCTCAACCACTTTTCGAAAATCACCCAAACAGTTGGCTGGATGAGGATGTCCTTACCAAGTTTGGATTATATGCTAAGCTTTGCTTCAAAATATTTGGAGACCGTGTAAAACACTGGGTCTCTATCCACGATCCCTGGACACACAGTATCTCGGGTTATGGAAACGGAAATCATCCACCAGGAATTCGAGGATGGAATGATGGAATTCCAAATAAAGTTTACAAAAACTTGCTAAAAGCTCACTCCATAGTTTTCAGGATTTACAACGAAGAGTTCCGATTGAAGCAGAAAGGACTTGTTGGAATTTCTGCGAATTCAAAGTTCCTTCCTTCAAGTGCTCCGAAGTTTACTGATGATCATATTTTTTACCCAAGTCCTTCTGTGTCCCCTTGGAAAGAACTTTTTAAGAATCCCACTGATTTCATAGTCTTAGATCATGAAAATTCTGAATCTAAGACGGAGATGGTGTTTGAACCTCGCGAATCAAACTTGATGGATTCTTCTTGCAGAAGTATACGAGAGATTCTAAATACTATAAAAAATGATTACGGAAACCCAATGATCTTATTAAGTGGACATGGACAACCTCTTAGGGGCAATCGTAAAGAAGATCTTGAGGTGTTGGAACAAATAGATTATTTCAAAGATATTACTAATGAAGTTTTGAAGTCTGTGAAGATCGACGGTTGTAACGTTATAGGATTTTTAGCTGGCACGTTAGTTGACTCTTGGGAATGGGAGAATGGATTTACGTAAGAGTGCAGATTGCTTTATTCGGGAGTCTTAAAACTTGAATTTTGATTTTAAATAATTTATTTGGTTCCAGAATTTCTTACGGACTTCACAAAGTGGATTTTGACCATCCTGAAAAGCCAAGAACTCAAAGAAATTTAGCCAAATACTTTATTAAGCTATTCCAAGCGAACGGATTTACAAAAGACTAGGACATTACCACATAATTGTTAATTGTTATTCTAATTCTACTCCAAGTATTGCATCGCTCTGATAGCGGTTTGTACACGTTATTACTAATTAATATTAAAAATTGAGGCATGTGTTAAAAAATATTGTTATTGCATGTAATTGTACATAGTTGTAGAAATCAACAAAAATTGTCATCAATCAATGTGATGTATGTGATTGAAAATGTGATGTTATCATCTAGGTGTCGATTAGTTGTATATTTAAACCAATGGTTTTACAATCTGATCATCAGAGCTAACCCAAAAAGATAACTATTTAGGTGCTGACATGGTTGCTGACACTAGGGACACACAATTTGATTTTAAATTTTAAACATGACGGTGAACAATTTATTTAATGTAAAAAAATGTAATTCTTCAAGTACTTTAGTTGAAAATTCTTTTCTCATCCCACTATTGCAATATAATGAGCAGCAAAATTGATATTGCTTAATGCACTTGAGCTTCTATGAAAAATTATTCATTGTCTCTCTAAATAATAATCTAATCAAAGCCAAGCTGTCAAGTGAGGATTGTCGAATCAATACAGGAAGATGATTTAATATCACCTATATTCCACATTACCAAGCATTTTTAATAGATCATTATGTGTCGAGTGTTCATTGAAGCACAATTTACAAATATGGCGTTTACTCCTGCAATTATATTATTTTTGGGTTTAATGGTGACCTCGTTACAAGGTGCGTCCGTGAAATCTAGCAATCCACATCAAGGAGACGAGTTTCTGTATGATGTCTTCCCAGAAAACTTCCTTTGGGGTTTGGCAACTTCCTCTTATCAAATTGAAGGAGGATTTGATGCCGACGGTTAGTAGAAATGAATTAATTGAGCGTTAAGATAAACGTATTGGTCTGACGTCAATTATTAAGCTTAAAATACTGTAGCAAAAGGGATGAGTATCTGGGACACTTGGTCTCACGAGAACAACGGAGGAAATATCCAAGACCAGAGTAATGGAGATGTTGCCTGCGATTCTTACAATAAGTATCTGGATGATGTAGCAATTCTTAAGGATATTGGGGTAAGTTATCGAATATAAATATTTGTCGAGGTGTATTGCAAGAAGCTTTGAATTTATGACTGATATTTTACAGGCCGATTTTTACCGTTTCTCCATCGCGTGGTCACGAATCCTACCAAATGGAACTGAAAGCGGTGGAATCAATCAAGCTGGAATTGATTACTATAATAAACTTATTAATGCCCTCCTCGACAATGGAATTACTCCGTTTGTCACTATGTACCATTGGTGAGTCTTGTTCATATTATTTTTCAAGTATATAAATTGTACATGATGCATACAGTTTTTTAGACACGTCACCTTTGAACTTATTACAGGGACTTGCCACAACCTTTACAAAATATCGGTGGGTGGCCAAATGAAGAAGTTGCAAAACATTTCGAAAGCTATTCCAGAATACTTTATGCTGCTTTTGGTGATCGAGTCAAAGATTGGATTACTTTCAATGAGCCATGGGTTGTTTGCCAGTTGGGCTATGCTTATGGATCCAATGCTCCAGGTTGGCTTGATTTAAATATACTTATGAATAAGTGACTTGAATGTATTTTGTAAATTGAAGGTATCTCTGAACCTGCGGAAAAGCCTTACCAATGTGCTCACACTATTATCAAATCCCACGGACTTGCTTACCGATTATACGAGTCAGAATTCAAGCAAGCTCAAAAGGGCCAGGTTGGCATTACTTTGAATTCCAATTGGGCTGAACCAAGGAATTTAAATGACCCCGAGCATGTTGCTGCATCCGACCGAGCGATGCGATTCAATGTGAGAATTACAAAGCTTTATGAAGATTAAATTTTAAGAGCTTATTTTCATTCTTTACTTTTAAAGTTCGGCTGGTTTGCCAATCCCCTGTATCGAGGAGAGTATCATCCAAATATGAGAGAACTTGTAGATCAAAAGAGTCAAAATGAAGGGAGGAATTCTTCCAGACTTCCTTCGTTTAATGCAGAATGGACACGAATCATAAACGGTACTCATTGGTCGATAGCAATGATCATTGAGATGACTAACTGGATTGATATTGCAGTTAAAAATGTTAACATTTATTTTCTCAATAGGAACATTGGATTTCATCGGAGTCAATCACTACACTTCAAATTACGTTTTCCCAACCAGTGGGGGCTCACCTGGATTGGATGGGGACAGCAATACTGGCGGTGAGATTGATCCAACTTGGGAAGAAACCGCTGCCCCGTGGCTTAGGGTAGCTACTTAAATTAAATTTTTATAATTTTACTTTTTATTCTGAATTTAATTTTAATTAATTAATTTGATTTCAGGTCGTCCCCTGGGGATTCCGTAAACTGGTGAACTGGATTACCAAGGAATATGGTCGTCCACCAATATACATTACTGAAAATGGTCATGCTGACCGAGCTCAGGATTCCATAAACGATGCCGGACGAGTGAGCTACTACAACCGGTACATCAATGAATTGCTGAAGGCTGTGAAATTAGACGGGGCTGATGTCAGGTCTTACACAGCATGGAGTCTGATGGACAATTATGAATGGGCCGCAGGATACACGTAAGCATTTCGAATTAATGTACTTATTTAATACTTAAATGTTGTTGTTGTGTTACATTATTTTCTTACGTCACAGGCAACGATTTGGAACTCATTATGTTAACTTCACTGATCCCAACCTTACAAGGGTTCCAAAAGACTCAGCCATCTTCTTGAAAAAGGTTTTCCAAGATAATGGATTTCCAAACAAGACATTCCATTAAAATTTCCCTGCTAAGAACCTGACTCAAGCCAAAGGAATATCTAAAGAGTGCAGTGTGTCTTTTTGTCTCGGAAATGTTTTATTAAACTTTGCATGCTTGCAATACAGCAGGATAGATTATAAATAAAAAGGATATGAGAACATATTTGATAAAAATTAAACACAGAATTACATTCAAGAGCTTAATGAACTGAATTGCATTGTAAGAAATGATCAAATTAAGCCTTCGAGACTGTGAGCGTTCCTTTCTTGAGGCTCAAAGTGAGGTATTCCCCTTTCTTTACATATTCACTAACGTCGACTGACGCTTCTCCAAGTTCTTCGTCAGTGCGGCCAGCATCTTCGTCGAGTACAAGGAAACGCCAGGTCTGATGAAAAAGAATATAAGGAATTATATTTCGTTCATTCATTTGTTACGACTATCAAAATAAAATGTTCAATTTTAAAGATTAAAATATTTGCGAAAGTTAACTTACAGGATTCTGACTGGGGTTGTACTTGAATTCAAAAATATCAGGCCAATCTGCATTTTCTTGATCTTGGAATTTCTTGGTGTTTCCAATGAGTATTTCGGTATCTGATCCTTCCTTGGAATAAACTTTCACGTAAGGGTCTGAAGTTCCGAACACATCTCGGTCTTCAAGGCCACTGTTCAATGTTTATAAGAATTAGTAAAGCCATCTGATATTTTCGCATGCATATTAAACAACATGATTCATACTTGGCAGCCAGTCTGAACTTAAGTACCACTGGAACTGGAATCGCTGGGGCTACTGGGGTGACAGGTTGGACTACTACGGGTTGAACCACCACAGGCTGAACCGGCTGCACAAACCCAATTTGTTGAACTGGTTGAATGACTTGACCTGATTGAACTGGCTGAACAACAACTGGCTGTTGTCCTGGTTGGACAACTGCAATAGGGGCTACTACAGGTGCAATAGGCTGTGTAGATTCGATCGTCAATGTTCTGTTGTCAATTTTTCAAATAGGTTAAATGTAATTTTTAAAATTTAATAATTTGATTTTAACATTCTGAAACATACCCTTTTTTACTTAAGTTGACAGTTAGCTTCTGACCTTTCGACACGTAATCTGAAACAGTCACCCATACCTTGCCAACACCGTCAGTGTCACCGTAGTCGGAATCTTTGAGTTCGAAGTACCATTTCTGGAGTAAAAAATGTTGTTTTGTAATTTTGAATTTTGTTACATATTTTTAATTTAAAAACTAACCTGTTCCTTGATAGGATCATATTGAAATTCCCAAGTTTCACCCCAGCTAGGATTATTGTTATCGTTGATGACAGCACTTTGGCCAATTTTAGTTTGCTTGGTACTAGCACCTTCTGTAGCATAAATTTCGACAAATGGGTCAGTCGCTCCTACCTTATCCTTATCGGGCAAATCCCTAGTTACATTAAAGATAAAATTATTTCCTTAGAAAAACAACTATCGATATGTGCTATCAATCCAAATTTCTATTTCTACTTTACCTTGCAGACAATTTGAACTTAAGTTTCATTGGAGTATTAGTTAAGTAGGTGACTGGTCCACCAGGGACTTGGGCCACTAGAGGTACTTGAACTCCTTGAACCCCAGGTTGTGCAATTACTGCAGGGACACCAGGTTGTACTGGCGATGGTGTTACCACAGGATCGACGGTATCAAGAATCAAATATCTGAAATTTTACTGATATTAAAATCCTGTATTTAATACAATGGCAGGTAAAGGAAATACCCCTTCTTGTTCAGGTTGACATTAAGATGTTGACCCCTGTCGACAAAGTCCGCTACGTCAATGTAGGCTAGACCAAGCTTGTCATCCTCTGTTAAAATGTTTAAATTAATAGAATAAATCATTTGTAAATTGTTTTCCTCATGAATATAAAATGTTCATCTATTCCATCAACCCTTTTTACCTCGCAAGTTATCGTGGTCGTACACTTTGAAAGTAAGCCTCTGAAAAAATAAAAATAAATTAATTCAGAACCATTAAGCACCTCATATTATCTTGAACCTAAAATCATGTAACGCGACTTACTTGACGCTTGCTTCGAACAAAATCGAGTGCAAATACATCACCGAAATCAGGATTTTTAGTATTCGTCAAAGTAGCAGTTTGTCCCAACTTCGTATCCTGCTCCTTCTTCCCGTCTTCCGTATAGTAAACCTCTATATAGGGATCCCCTTCTCCCACATTGTCCTTATCTGCTAGATCCCTGAGAGTAATACGAGATTAAAAATTTGAAACCTCTTTCCGAGCTCCGTGTGTTGGCTGGATATTTACCTGGCTGAAATCTTGAATCTCAATCGGAGACTATCGATAGGAGCTGCATGAGCTGCAATAGCAGCTACAAGAAGAACTGCTAAGATTTTGAACATTTTAATTCCTCAAGACTTTCCTTCAAGACAGAAGAATGAATATTAGGACGCAGTTGCAAATTTGCGAATCCTTTTTATCCCTAAGGGAAGGTCTTTGGTGGGAGATAGTAATTTTTTTGCATGGCAACAACAAGTCGTTTATGGAAACTTCTGCCGACGCCGACCCCGACCGTCCAGTGAAGTAATTGTGATTGGAGATGGTAGCTATATGTCTATACTGCATTGCTAAATTCTTGTAGAAATATATTACGGGCTATACTGGTTGACTCATGTCACTTGTAAGTACCTGTGTCTGTAATTGGACTCATGATGTTGGGTGTGTGATGGGATTTGATAAATAACACGGTCTGTCCCAAGGTGGACAGTTCTTCTGTATCATGTAAGGAAAGGAAAAGCAGTTAGGGCATCGACGCATTAATTTAGACCAAATGCGGTTATATGATTTTGGTTATTTTAAAGTCTGACCATACGAAGAGATGGACATTGTGGAGTCATCCAACACAGCAGAAAGGGAGTAGTGACGTTAATATCTTTTGCTTTAAAAACAAGTTTAATATGCATGACAATTTATGTAAATTAGCTTAGGAAGATGAGTTAGTGTCTAGCGTGTTTTTAGTATATAGTCTTTACTGGACAACTGCCATGTGAGATGGGATCACTAGCATTTCATAATACAATTTGCATGTCTAATTGCAACCATTGTTATAAAAATTTTACAAGGGCTAAGAAGTAATTGAGTGTGACACTGACAATTGCCCATGCTGTAGGGTGTATGGCACTTAAAATGTTAATTACAATCACAACAAGAGATTAAGCATTTCCACCAGTAATAAAAATAGCTTGGGAAAGCGAAGGTGATTTGCGAGTTTGAGAACGGAAATGCATGGTCACTTAAATCCTTTGCCCCAGTAAAGGCAGGGGATGTTTTCACAAAGGCTGGATCTGAGCCATTCTTTAAATACATTTAAAATGACTACAGTATTAAATAACATTTCATCTGACATCCATTTAATTGCAGGTGTAACAAAACTTGAAATGGTCGTTTACTGACGGTTCTGTCTTAAAATGTAAACTCCTCCGAGATTTCATGTGGAACTTAAAGAGTATGGGAGATGAGCGTATGGAGTTTCCAAGAAACGACTAAAAAATAGTGACGCAAGGAACTCAAAACAAATCTTCAAGGATGTCAGCAATTTATTGCATTATTAAGATAAAATAGTTTTAAATAATTCCTTTAAAAATACGTCCTCAAACTGGACACACACTAATTATACATATTTTGCAAAGGGTCATACCATTAGGGTCATATTCTTTACAGCTTTTGCAGACTCATGACTGATGGCCCATAAATATTGTCATGTTACCCAATAAAATTTTGCATAAGCATCATTCATAGTACAAAGTTCAACTTGAATTAATTATCCATCCTTCTGCCTTATTCGACCATTTCGTATTTTGAGCTATCAAAAAATATTTAATTAATCTGATCTCCTAAATAAGCTTTGCATTATATTAATAACCTAAATGAAAAAATGTCGAACCGGTCCATCGTGTATTTATAATTGTTTACTTTAACAGATAACTGCTCCACTTTGCCTAATCGGTTACAATTTATAGTGTCAAATTAATTATTATTCTGTACTTCCGACTTCTCAGGAGAAATGGATTGTTATGTTTTATCCAAACAAAATTGTAACCTATTAAATTTGATGACAGCATGTCCGCAATCAGAATATCACAGAACCAGTAAACATTTAATGCGAGAATGTGTATAAATAGAAAATAAGATAGCTCAAAACCAAAGCATACACATCCAATTCGATGAGATTTCAAAGCATAAAAGAACCAGTACAAATTCTTTAATTGTTTCCGTTTATAAATGGAATTGGAAGTGGAAATGAATTAAAAGTTGAAGACAGAGACCTCAAATAAGATGACCAGAGAAGCCTACAAAAATGTTCCCGCATGATTCTAACTCGTCTTGTGCATACGTAGGACTTTTCATACTTTTGGATTACTTTTTTTTCGCAGCATTTTCAGTTTGAAATGTTTTGGTAGTCTCTGTTTAGGTTTTTTAACTCGTCAGTTTTAACTTTTTAGTTTACACTTTAGTATCTCTTTTGTCATTTTTAACGCACTGCTGTAGCCAAGATTAGAACCTGAGCATAGCCTGACACAAGTTCAGACTTTCCACTTGCCCTAAGCGAGCAATTGAGAAAACAAGTCCTCCAATATCCATCCTATCATTACATTATTCAATAGTACTAGCTAACATAGCACAACCCCCCTCTACATACTCTGACATACTCGATAGGTTGGTGAGAAGGGAAATTGTGCTAACATTGCATTCTCAGAAGCTACTATTCTCCATCTAGAATCTCGACAAAGTTGGTCCTAGTGGTAGAAAGGGTTGAATGCAATCCGTATGACAGAAACTAGGAGACTCACAGCTGCTCCTACTTGCTAGATGTCCTGTATCATCTTCTAGATTCTAGATCATATTATAGATTCCTACGCGTACATTTATATGTCGGCAGATTTTAGAAGTTGTTATTTTTACTGGCGAGAGAACCTTAAAGCCCCTGTGACTTGCAGTTCGGGAGCAAAATCCTCTTTCGCCAATTACTTTTATAACACGGTAGCAACTGCGTACATTTTTCATTTAGGCAGCCCCCGATGATGCACTATTCTTGCATAACTTGGAAATTCTACTGCACTAATAGAAGAGCAGCAGCGTATCACCGTGGACTTGGGACCGAACCCCTTAGTTCACATATAGAATAAAAACCAAGTAAGTGAAAAGTAATGGTGCATTCAGTCCATGTAAAGATATTGTAGCACTTCTAGTTTGTATTAGCTGCAGTGATTACTCCCTGGGGCTGGGATATGTGATTAGAGAATACAAACTCTCTAATCTCTCTAATAACTGTTAGTATTGAATGTAAGGAGCATTAAACTCAATTCATGAGCATTGTGTGTGTGAATGGTTAGACTTGTTCATAATTATTATATATGCCCCTAAACTCATAACTTTGTGATGATAATAGTTGATAGTAGTGCTCTCTCCAATAGGATAGACAGAGGCTCGACTATTCGATAGGTTGGTGGGGTATTTCATTCATTTCAATTACAACTTGGTCATTGGCTTTGTTTTTATTTTACCAAGTTCAGTAGCATTGATTGAGTTTGGGTTACGTTTTTCATCGAGACATGAGAAGGGATTTTAGGGCATGATCTCTGTTATTGGGAAATTTAAGTCAATTAAGTTTGTGAGGTAAGAGTCTAAATGAGTTTGGGGATTTGAGATAAAAATTATGCAAGAGAAATGCATCGTTAGTTCAGACATCAGCTGAGGAAGGGGACTTGTGTTTAGAGTTTTGAGGATTATTTTCAGTTTTGGTAAGAATTTTTGGAATTTCTGTTTTTGAGTATATGTTTTAATTCAAAATACTCTGGAATTCTAAGAGAAAAGTGTAGCACACGGAATTTATGGATGTGTAAGTGTAAAAGCAGTCCGACATGTAAAGAGAAAGTTGGAGAATTAATTAATTTTGAAATCCTGTACTTCCTACTTTTGTCGTTAAAAAGTCTCAAATTGTGAAGTGAAAGTTAGTGTCGTTCCAAAAGTTGTATTTCTGAATTTCTTTATTCTCTATTTCATATTTTTCATCTGCTTGTGTTTAGAGCTATTGTTTTTTTTTTAATTTTTGGTTGGAATTGTTTAAAGTCAAGTTCAATCGGTTATAAACTAGCATCTGTCATTTATAATTCGGTGGAAATTATCTTGGAGAAAGTGTTTAAAGAATTAAGAATTAGTAATCTATAAATGCAGTGCAGAAGCTTTATTTTAGGATTGTATTTTGAATTAAACTTATTGAATGGATAGTATTGGTATCAAATATAAAAACTGGACAAAATTAGACATCGCCTCAGTTTTAGGACACCATTTTAGAGTGTGAATCTTTTATCATCAAAGTACTTTTCCATTAATAATAATGCTTTATTTTTATCAAGAATCGTCATTAAAATGAGTCTAATGCGAGAATGCGACATAACAATTTATTCAATAAAGTTGTTGTCGGAACAGACACAGAACACGCCTCCATTTTTGTTCAAGCTCATCATTTCTAAATATATCATGTTTTAAATTAGTTTAAATTTTGGTTATTACAGAGATTGAAACTAGCCTTGAATATACTCTCAGAAGACTGCTTTGAAATCCTTCTAAGCAAGTATACGATTGGACAATCGTTTTGTGACAGTGTCCGTCGTAAATTGACGGAATAAAGTTCAACTGAATAGAATCAGAGCTGGACTTATGAGAAATAACAGCAACGAGATGCCAGTGAAAGTGGAAACGTTAGACCCTCCTCCCCCTGCGAATTCGAAACAACCTGGAGTGATGGCTTCTTTGCTGTACAATGGATCTCGATTCCAGGGTCATCAGAAATCTAAAGGAAACTGCTACGATGTTGAAGTAGTCCTCTTGGTAAGACACTGTGCTATTCAAGATGTCAAGACAATCTTCGCTTAAATGGTTAATATTAATTTTGATTTAATCTTCAGCACGTAGATGAGGAGAACGGGTATCTCTGTGGTTATCTAAAAATAAAGGGACTGACAGACGAGTATCCTACCCTCACGACATTCTTCGACGGTGAAATCATCAACAAAAATAATCCATTTTTAACGAGGAAGTGGGACGCGGACGAAGAAGTTGATAAAAAGCATTGGTCGAAATTCGGAGCATTTCACCAGTTTGCGAAGACCTTTAATTCTGATAGTTTTGACTGTGACGGACTTAAAAAGACAGACTATGTCTTCATGAGATGGAAAGAGCATTTCCTTGTCCCTGTAAGTTTTTTTAATTTATTGGTCAATCAAGATTGATTAACTTTTGATTATGCTAGAACATGCAACTGCACCTACTAACTGCTTTTATTTCCAGGATCATACGATAAAAGACATATCGGGTGCCAGTTTTGCGGGGTTCTATTACATCTGCTTTACGAAATCAGATTCCACTATCGAAGGATATTATTATCATCGTAGTTCGGAATGGTAAGTCATTAAAATATTAGCAAAGCATAATTTAAGCTGTTAGCCTTACCATTTACCTATTTTCATTTCCCCCAGGTTTCAGTCCCTCAACTTAACTCACGTACCGGAGAAAAGCGTCCAGATATATGAGTTTAGATAAACTAAGTAAAGATAGACTGTTTAATTTTTACAAAGAAATAGGATAACTCTTAAGAGAATCCATGCTCGCGTAAAAAAGTTTTAAAAAACTACGCAGACATGGTGCGGATATTACCTAATATAATATAATGCTTCTAAGTTATTAAGTGAGGAACTTGAGTTTTAATCAACCAAAGCAAACCCAAGTATCAAGAAAACTCAACACTCAATCTGTCACTTTGATAGTCTTGGTGGGAGAAGTCAGAGGAATTTTGAAGCATTGAAGGCAGGCCAGAAATATGTCTACTTACTATTAAGGAAATTAATTGTAACCCTTTCATCCCGTGTTTGATACCTGTCTTTAATATTAATGATGCGTAAGTTATAGAATTAGTATGAATACGATACGTGTATACTGCTATGCGTTTCGTGGGTCGAGTGTGCTATAGTAATTGTATTATATTTAGTGCAATGGACTTCCAGCGATATCAAATCGTTTCATGACCCCTGACAGCCTCCCCTTCCTTCATAGAGTTTAAAGTGGCTTGTGCAAAAGAGAGATCTGTACAAAGTTAACGAGAACCTGAAATAAGTCCTTCCTGGTTTTAATATTTTAGGGTATTTTGCGTGATTGTCAAATGGATATGATTTTAAGTCACCTGATCCGGTTTTTGGTTGTGATTTCCAATTTACTTTAGTTCACTTGATGTGAGTGTGATTCGAAGCGTTTTAATTACTTCTCTTGCGATTTTAGTCAGTGCACAAGTGTGCGGTGGACCTACCTCAATAACCGATCCATAAGAAACAGCATTTATCATTACTCATCCTTAAGTTTTCCTCAATCCGTCGGTTGTTATATGAACTGACTTTCGAGATTATTGTTGATATTGTTCTCGGATCGTCCATTGTAAATTATGACTTTTTGTCATGGATGGCAAAAAGAGGCCGGAATAAATTGCAATTTGGTTAATTAACTGTTTTAATGAGAGGAGTTTTACGTGTTTTAAATATTGAACAATTGAACATCTTAATCTTTCATAAATTGATTATTTACATACGACTGGAAAGTAATTACGTGTAACGTCGAACTACATAGCTAAAGATTGCTAGTTATTTTTAAATATGAATGACAATCATCGTTATACTTAAAATTGTTATTGTTGTGATCACAATCGCTATAGGGTTCAGGAGGTCGGGACACTCGTTTTCATTGCTAAATATCTACAAGTTATCCTATCTTTAATCGGATATATTTCTACCAAAACGAGGACAGAGATTTTTTACAGATATATTGAATTGAGAACATTGTACGACACATTTTATTGAATCAATTGGACAACTGTCCACCTTATTTTGTTACGATAAGTGCTTTTACGGCCTGTTCACAGAGAGGCCAACTTCAGTCAATCAATGCAGAATATTGAGAATATTGTGTAGGATAATTAACAACTAGATAAACTGCTTCTTGGACCTTAATCCTGTCGTGGTATTTGGTACTACCGATTTACGATGAAGGCGGCCACTTTTAGACTTAACCCACGGAGTTACATCTTGTCACGAGTCGTGCCTAAAATTTGAGATTGTAAGTGTGTCTATCTTCTTTACAATTGAAAAAAAACAGTCAGATCTTGAAACTTAAAATATATAATGTAAATTATAGAATTACAGTAATGTTTCAGATCGATTAAGATGGTAGATAACTAAAAGAGCTGAGTATGGGTTATATTATATTACTAAATCATTTACTTTTTTCTTCTAAAATGAATCATTCGAATTTATTTTATGTTGGATAGATGTATATTAAAGTTTAGGAAGAGATTTTACATAAAATCACAACAATTACGTCATACAATGCTGAACCTTTTTAAGGCTTAATAGAGTTGACTTTCCATCAACTTATCACAGTAGTAATACCCAGGTACTGATTAGGCACATACCGCCCCACCCCTCCTTTTCCATCCTCACTACTATTACACCCTTCTTCCGGCTTATCATAATCATAATCAAAATCATGGAAATGTACATTCCACAGATCGAGTTTCCTAAGAGCAGGGAGCTGATCTAAGATAGTCACAGATCCATAAAACGACGAGAGGGCCAAATGTGACAATTTCATGGGCTCCAAGAAAGTAAACCTGTGTAAACTATGAGCAGGATTGTAAGGGAAACATAAATGGAGATCCTGAAGGGTTGAAGACGTATTGAGAAAAAGAGCTTGTAGAGATCTGATAAGAGTTTCGTTTTGAAAATTTGGAGCACCATTTCCATCATCGTTGTTATTTTCGTCATGAGGTAAAGGATAGTAGGGCATTTCTGCAAAATCCAAGATAAGGGACTTCAAAGGAAGCTTCTTATCAGCCAGAGCTCGAGTATCCAAGTCATCTAGAGCCAGGCAAAAGTTCAGGGATGTTATCCGCTGGAGCTGAGAAGAGAGGATAATGCGGCCTAGAAGTACGTTGACATAGTCGTCAAAGAACTTTTTATTCCCAGGAATTGTGATCTCTTCCACGTTGGGTGTTGATCCCAGCAATTGTCGAAGGAATTTCTCTGCTCTGTCAGCCTCCCTATCACTAACAAGAATATCCAAGATGAGCTTCCTCACATTTGGAAGTGTGACTTGCCCTTCCTCTCTGTCATAAAGACAGGATGGAATACCCCATTTTATTTCTAGAGACAAGGTCTCGAGATTTTCCATCCGGTTCTTCCAAATATCCCCAATATGGGCTAACTCTTTGGGAAAGTTGTACGGGATCAAGTCCGTCGTATACCGGAGTTCCTTTATGTTGGACCCGAATGTGTTGAAGAAATGTTGAACTTTGTCCACCTCGCCCTTCTCGGAATCGGATGCAGGGTGAAAGTTGAAATGAAAAGAAGTGTGAGCATAATCATTATTGCAAGGGGGAGGTCTCTTTGGAGTATTTTGGAGGTTTAATATTTGGAATTCGTTATTGTCATTCTTTGCAGATTCAGTGGTTGTGGTGTGAGAGGGGCTGGGATATTTACATTGTTGAGAAAAATTGGGAAAAAGTTGTGATGAGATCGGGATAAAGTTTATGTATGAGGAGAGATGTGCAAACTTATTGAAAGTGACGACTTCTTTCCGGGCTAAATTTCGGCATCCGATTTCATTGTACTGGGAATTGACTAGTCGGCAGGATTTCAAATCCAAAACGGTGAGGTAGCTTTGGATGTTGTCTACGATCTGGAAAATAAATACAAGATACAACTGCAATCACCAGAAAGGGAAATCAATATCTCGTTTTCATTTCTCAGAGGAGAGACATAACAAAAACAGATAACAAAAGAGATGCTTTCGCCTTTCATCATCATCTTATGGTTGCCGTTTCGAATGGTGGAACTGAATTTTTACTAATTCTCCTGGGTTCTTGCCAGCCTCTGGGAATTTCTTTAGAAGAAGAGATGAGATTAATAATATATTTCTCTGGGACGAGCGAGAACCCTATTCAACATGACCTTGCATGACATGGATTTAGTTGAACGAGCTTCCTCAGAAACTTGAGATAAGTAGCAAGTTTTGGCTGATTTCGTTTCAGTGTTTGCATATTTAAACCCTTAAACACGCAAGCAAGCATGAGAAAAAGTGGATGACATGGCAAATTATGCTAATCCAGTTGAATGCTCTGAAAGTCATTCTCCTGACAGGCTGAAAACCCGGCATACAGTTTGAAGACCAGCGTAGACATCGTTCCCCGTTTCCCTCTCCCATAGTCGACAAAAGAAAATGGTATGGTCGGCTAAGAAGAAATCAATTTCCATTTAGAAATTAAAATTACATTCCTGATTCTCTCAGAGATTTCAACGGTGAGTTAAGTAAGTTAATCCATAGTTGAGTTCAGAGTGGATATTTCTTATTCCATTTTCAATTCGAGCTAAAACTTTTATTTGATTGAGCATTGCACTATTAACATTCATTATTCAATAGAGACTTTCATGTGAAATGCTGTACGAACTTGTACCTGAACTTGAGCCCTCATTGTATAATATAGGGTACGTAGAGCAAGAGCTGATTAAATATAATAATCCCCCCCCTGCTACCATGTCTCTTACTTGACGTGCACTAATCTACTTCGTGAATTACTCAGTCTACCATGTGCCACGACATGACTCACGATGGGTAAGAAATGCAATCTCTTCTCAGAGAAAGGCTCTAAAATGTATCCCCTTGATGATCACCTCTAATTTGATCAGAGGCTTATCAGTGGACTCCTTGGTCATAAAATTCCATAGTAAAGAGCCCGTGTTTCATGTATCCTGAATCAGATTCAGGACAGTGAAAAGGCTTATGGTTTTTGTGCCCCATATCTCCTGACATGTGTTACATTATGACAAACAATCAAAATGGTATATTAGAAAATTTCCCTTTCTAAAACTGAATACTATTTCGGACAGGAAAAGTTAGGAGAGAATAACCTCTGTGTAAATAAATGGGTCATAATCCAGACGGGTTTTTTACAAGCTGGCTCAAGTTATAGAAGTAACTCACAAGTCACATTAAGTGCCAATTCCTTATGTAATCTGTGCTAGACTAGATTTAATTTATTCGCCAATTTTTCCGAGGACATCTCCTCCACTGGTGACTGGTGGAAGTAAAAATAGCTTAGTTAGTAAACACACTAGACGTTTACTTATTAGCGGTTAAGAGTTGATTAATAAATTAAAATACTCTTCCCGCATGCCGAGTCAAAAGTTCTAAAAGCTATAGAGGAACACGAATGTAAATCCTGTACTTGGGAGAACTGCTACGAATCAAAGTCTAACAAGATTATAAAGGCTCTTTCTACAATTGGAATTGCTGAAATTACAGACACTAAATTAGCATCTGGTTATCCAAACATTCAGACAACTTTCCAGCTCTTTGCCGCAGTACGAAACTCCTGACCATGAACTACACGAGGATCGAGTAAGCTTAAAAAACGCTGTACTACAAATCTGAACGATCGATATACGGGAAAGTAGGAGCAAGGCTGTTTTTAGAAATAAACTAGTGTATCCTACTTGGCTCGTATAAGGAAATTGAACTTACATGCGGAATGCACATTGGATGAGGTTTATAAGCCCAGATGAACCCTGTTGGGTGGTTATCCTCCTCAGATTTTTCTACAGCAGTGTCCATGTCCAAAGATTTCGATAAGACTATGTTCTCCTGGTATCAAAAAGAATACGTAGTTGTAAAGAGCTTAAAGTTTCAAATTTCCAACCATGGAACTTCCACAGAGGCTAACCCCAACCTTCTGGCTTCTCCGGCCAACAAATCTCAAGTGAACTCTGTGCTGAAACCCGGGTAGACAGACTCTACTGAATTTCGGGAAAGCCCTGGGCTCTACCAGGTTTCGCCGACTCGGAGGGCCTGACTTAAAAATTTTCGTGCACCGAGGTCAGCAATGTAGATTTATATCCCATGACACTCACATCTATATGTGATAAGTATATGTGTTATAATACACGAGCACAATATAGAAGAATTTAAAAAGTACACAATACTAAGATTCTAATAATAGGCTGACAGTCTTTCGTCGTTATCCCTTTGGATGCAAGTGATTCCAAGTCATTTCGTAACGAAGTTCTTGGCCTATTGTCCAGCGTCCCAATTTCAATCACAATATACTCTTTATGCATTACTGCATGATCCCACAACTAGTACGAAGTTAGTAGTACTTGTAAAGCACAAGCAGAGAGAGCTCGACCAAAGTGTGAGATTCCTGTCTATTAGTGAAATAAAACATGATGAAAAGATACAGTAGACCAATGGCTAAGTATACATAAGCAAGAACAATGCCCAACGTGTTAAGGCTTACACGAACAGCAATAAGCCAAGGCTACTGGCTCTTTGAATAGTAAGCTAAAGTTGAATTTATTGGGCAAGGATTTGTCAGAACTGTCGGTGTGTATAACATATGAAATAAAGATTCGAAGCAGTTTCATTATTTTGAAAATGCATTTGTAGATAGAAGTTTCCATAAGAGCATAAGTCTAACTAATTTTAAGATGATTTTAAGTAGGAAATCATCTTCATAACTAGAGAGTTTTTAATATTGTAATTAATTGGGCTATAGCCACCAGAACGTTGCTCTTAATTGCACAGCTCAATATCCATTTTATTTCCACTAAACCAGTCAACCAGCAATAACTCAATCAGGTTGTGGATGGAAATTTCCCATATACCATTAATATATCACATTACCTTATAATCTCTTTGCGTGAATTTTACTTTGAATGTTAGGTGTTAGGTCGCTACTGTCGCTAGTGATTAATATAGTGCCTTTTGACAGGCCATCATATAAAAATGAAATAAGCTCGTCTGTCATGTTAATACTATTAAGCGACAGTTCGGGTGTCCGCTTTGGTGAAAGTGAAAAGTGGCTTGTGGAACCCCGAAAGCCTTAACACGGGTTAGTTTGTACTGTAAAGCATTATTCAATAACCTAATAACTCAATTTAATTCATTACTTATCACCTCTAACCTTCTTGGCTATAGTATGCTACAACGTATAACATTTAAACCCAGTATTGTTAGCCGTTGTTAGTATGTTTGCACATGAAACTTGTGTCGTGTGTAAACTTCCATGTTCCTCGTAATAGTATTCCATAAAATCAATGAAGCCCGGAACGTGCTTACATAAATCAGACAGATAGAACAGCATCTCTGACATTCCGTGTTAAAAATGCATTATTCTATTATTATCGACCCGTGACCCACATTCACAAGATTGGAATGAGTTAGAAATAGATATTTTAGGACGAGTCTCGTGCATTCTACGCATGCATCTTTATAAAAAATCTTCATACAAGCCATGATATTAATATGACACTATATATGCACCTGTTATATACATAATATAAGTTTCCATAAAAAAAATTCAATAATTTCTCATTAAGGGTTTTACTTTAAGAGATGATATTCGGGGATCTGATCTTGGCAGTATACTAATAATGTTAATGTATTAGGATATTTGTAGATTCATATTCATTTGCATTCGACAACTTTCTCATGCATCATTATATCGTATGCAAGAGCACAATTTCCAGAGATTATAACGCCTGAGAAAATGGTTATTAGTTGTACATGATCATGCATAAAGAGTTTGTGTGGTATTGAAATACTTCCTTCATGGTTCTACTTTCAAGCTTAGAGAAATTCTACGACATTCTATGCATGTAGCTGCAATTTGAGCTTACACAATGGCTTTATAAGCTAGGTGTGAAGATAGGCTTATTTCGAAACGATTTTGCCAAGATAATTTTCGCAAAAGATTTTCCCAGATTCACAAAAATAATTGTCATAACGTCATCAAATGAATAAGCAAGCCAATAAACTCTTCCACGAAGTTGTGTCATTTTAAAAGTGAAATGTAAATTATTAATGCTTACACCTCCGCTCATCTGAAAACAGGTTTATTTAATTGATTTTTGATCCAAACAATTCCTAGAACTCAAAAGCAATGCCTTTAGAAAAACTAGAAATAGAGGTACTTAAATAAGTTAGCTGAGAGTTTGAGAGCTAATCGATAAAAGATTCCCATGGAATTGACAAATAATGATATCTGTAACTTATACTTCATGTCACTATAGAACAATTTAATGCTGTGATAAATATTAATTAAATTTAGGAAATCAACTTTAATCAAGTTCAAGAGTAATAATATTTATATAAATGTATGCAATTTGAAAGTAATAAGAACGATTTCATGTTTTACATTTAAAAAAAGTTTAGCAGTTTTATGTAAATAAATCAAATATGACAAAAACAAAAAAACAAAAAAAAAATAATAATAATAATAATAATGATGCTCATAATGATTCTTTGAAAAGGGCAGATCAACACACAGTTCACAAGGACCTGACTTGCCTTCACGAGATAAGAAATCGATTGGATAATTTTGGCAAATGGCTGCTACTCTCTAAGACTAGAGTTCTTTAACTTCCAAATCAGAAATTCCTCCAGTCCCCTCTCTCCTTAACATATTACCCATCAACCCATTTGAAACAATACAACCAGGATTTGATGAAACCCACTCTGGTATAAAACGGGCTGAAATAGCTCCATTCGGCTTAATGACATGAAACCTACCCTTAAATAAATGGAGTTAATAAATCCAAGTCTAACTACCAGATTTTCATACTTTGAAAGTAATGGACAAAACTGTTAAACCTAATTACATAATTCGGGTTGTAAAACAGATCCGAAACCCTCCTGAATAGAAAGAAGCCCATGATGTATGCAAACCACAATGCAGGCTAAAATCGATTTCCCTTGCCAGTGAACTTGAGTTTTATTTTCTCTGGCTAATGAATCTATGGAGCTATATCCATACCCTTTTCTCTACTACTTAACAATACGGTTGAGAAATTCCAGGCTCTATGCCAATTAAAGGAATTAATGGCATTTAATTTGTGTTGTAAGCTCGTTTATTTCAGATATAAGAATATTAATTGCTTTCCTTGAGCTTTCAGTAGTACCTACAAGTACTGAGACAAGTTGAGCAAGCCTTGACAATTTTATTCCTTTGGGGCAAAATCTCTGTAGTTAGTAGTACAACCAGAACTAATTGGGAGTCATTGAATCCCAAGAGTTTTCCCGTAATGGAAGTGAGAGAGTGGATGGCTGAGTCTCAAATTTTATTTTGAGTCATGCCTTTCAGCTAAGCTATGGAATTAGATTCGTCCGAATAAATAATAGACGAGCTGCTTTTTTGATTAAACTTCTTCCCACACACCAGAGAGTCCAGAGTCGAGATTCGGTGTTTATTGAAGCCCAAGAAGTTTAGAATGTTTTCTCTGTGCAAACTAATACAACCCGTCTTTGAGAGAGGAGAAAGGCAGCAGTTGGCCTATATGGTCTAGAGTCTACCCGTTCAAATATTCCAAATATCTAGGAGAGTTATTTCCTTTTATTATGTCGTCCATTTAGACTTCAGACTGGAGTTATTCTAGATATTTTATTCTAACCTATTTTTCTCCCATGTTCTAAGCAGAACTTGGCATTCGCTTTATTCAATATTAAACTATTTCACACACACCCCGAGAAGAATAATGCAATGAATAGTTTCAAAACACTCCTTTATATAACTCCTCGACATGTGACAAGGGACACATATTAATTGCGTCCTTGCTAGAGTTTGATTAATTTCCATCCGAAATAATCCGAATAGACCAATATTGTGAACGCCCTGTTATTGAAAAATTAATGAAACTCTAAACCGCTGGAAGTGGGCTATTCCATAGCTTCCCTATCGGTTATACAGCATGCATTGATGGATAACATTTGTGTTTGATATATTCAGTATGCTCACCGATGGTTTTGAAAGAACGTAAATACCGTACGTTTGTAATGACGTCATTGTAGGATATCTGAGCCTAAAAGCAATTACTAGGATAAATGCCTGAGTCAATACCAGAAACAGATGAACTGGAACAGTCATTGATGACGTAGGTTATCGCAGGCAATTCGACACTAGAAACGGAGCCTTCCGTTCTGTGAGTTCTTCAGATTTCTGGCATTCATCTTTTTCAAAGGACGCAAAGTTCCTGTACTGTCAACTGTACTAGAAGTCTATATATCGGAGTTTTCACGAGAAGCCATTTTTATGAGCATATATACACGTTTTTCCCATAATTCAATTACGAGTATAACAGGTGCAGGGAAATCGAATTCGATTATGTTTCATACAATGGCTCTTTGTAACTTTACTATAATGTACTTTGAGCTTCGCTGATGCTATAATTTTCATCACTGGAATGAAATACTAGTTAAGGAAGGGTTTGAATTGGGGTTAAATTGTGTTAAAGTTTGTTATAATCCTAAAGTCCAAGGAAAGACTGTCCTGCTTTGATTTTGGAGGAGTCAACCTTTATTGATACATCGATTAGCGTTGATTCTTAAACATAGAATAACTATCTTGAACTATAAAACGAGTTACAATTTCTTCAAATTGGTAAGACAATTAGGTTGTGTTCAATTTTTTAAAATCGCTCTAACTAAGCGATATTATGCTACTCCACGACTACAGCTTGAACTTAATAGTTTTTCAATTAGTTTGTAAAGCTTCTAAAATATAAGCCTTGTTGAATAATGGAGTTAGAGATTCCCATGTACTTTCATGAATATTGTAATAAATCCTATAGACTACGCTGATAGAAATATCTTCTTTCTATCAAACGCAAACCAGTATACATAAGAGGGTTTAACCACATCCCCTTTTACTTACGTCAAAGTCACCTCAGCAATAATACAAGACAAACATAGGTCGAGCTAAAACATATATGTACCTGAGGCATTGACGTTGACATTCTATAAAAACATCCAATGTCCTGCTGTTCTATCAAAGAAGTGTATGCATATCTCTTGTACAGTTTTCCCATTCTTCTGCAAAATTAACAAAGGGAAAGAGGAGTTTCGATAGTTTCTAGTTTTACTTATACTTAGAAATCACTAGAACGATTAAGTTATTGGGTAACAAGAAGCTTTATTTGCAAATCGATTCGTTGCTCAACTTCAGCCTAATTCATCAGCTTATGAAAACTATAAAAATACCAACTTTTTATTATCTATTTCCCATAGGATTCCTACAAGAATTGATATTTACAATCCCTCTCTACACAATATATGTTTTAATCAATATTGCCCTGTCAGGCTGCAGGGGGCATAAAAATATTCTAAAACAGATCTACTTAAAACAGTAGGGCTTCTTCTTCTGTAGTTTTACGTCAGGAACCGAGACTGCCTGATTTTGAAGGATTTGAACTGCCATGATGTAGGGCAAAGAACTGCCAAGAAGACTGGATTTAATTACAGTATAAGAGCCAACATTCCATAAGTTATGACAGCCAGGTTTTTAATATTCCAGATGTTTCCGCTCCTGCAAAATCCATTTTCAAAAGCTTAGTAATTGAACAATCTTGTGCACTTTCTCAATGTAATAAGTAATAATACTTACGATAAGGTGGAGCCATGATTATGTACATCAATATTGTTCGAACAAGGATAGACAACTGGGTTAACTGGGAATGTGGATGAATTAAAATTCCGGAGGTGTTGAATTCCAATCCGGGCAGTTTCAACATCGTCAGTATTAAGTGATTCGTCGATCTTACAGATTAGCTTAATTAGTCTAGGGTCACAGTCAAGATACCTTTCGTCAATTTGCTTCTTTGCATCTAAGTACTCATCCCTCATTGTGAGCTTAGAATTAGAACCATCAGCATTGTATAAAAGCCGACCGTCTTGTTCTTGCGGCTTCTTGAGGTCTTGATAATACTGGGTTAAAACTACGTGAGATAATAAGTTGATCGATAGAAGAAACGTAAGGGTGATGAGCGATGCCATGAAGATTTTAGTTTTCAGTTGATTAAAATGTCTTCAGAATTTTAATATGTCAGAGCTTTGATCTGAAAGTTAAGGGTTTGAGAATGCTACTGGTGGTGGTTATAGAACAAATATGATATTTTTGACGAATCCAGGAAGTTTTCTTAACTTAATTTAACCACGAATGTGCGTTGTTTAGAAAAATTAAGTGTAAACTATTCCATTCAACCATATCCAATCCATTCTGTAAAGGATATCTTATTAGTCACTGGAAATCGCTGACTCATGCACGCTAACAATTCTATAAACAAATGAAGCAAGAGTAAATTCCATTTACTTTCCTGGGAAGTCTTGATTGCTACAACTCACTAGTACGTTTGTTCTACAGATTTAAAAAAAACATCGACAATGTGACGCATTCAGAGTTACAGGATGTTTTTGTACATAATTATGATTCCGAGATATGATAAGATTTTTTTGGAAAGCAAAATATTTAATCATTTTCAAAAGTTCATGGCGTTCCTATATTTTACTATCCAGTTGTAGATCAGCTATAAACTTATTTAGCTATTCCTGGAACCGTACATAACCACCAAGCGTTCCTAAAACCAAGAGGCACTTTTCCAGTAAGTAGATATTCCTGCATAGCATAATTACGATTAGTCAAAATACCTCGGTTATATATCCTCTGGTTATTCAGAACTACACGATTATCATGGACTATTTGTAAATTGTATTAACTTACACGTAGCTCACTCCTCCACTATCAGAAGAAGTCTTGTCTCGAGAAGTTCCCAGCTTCTCAGCTATAGCCGTTTGAATGGCATTAACTTTCTCTGCGAAAAAGTCGGCACGGTAGTGAATGAATGTTGCAGCTTCCTTAGCTTCATGAAACTTCTGATCGATCTTGTCGTCTTTTACTCCGTACTTGTTATAGAAGGCTTGGTTGTGGGATAATAAGCTTTGTATATCCCAAATTAACTCCCTCACAAATTCTATATTCCCTTGACCAGATTGTGAAAAAGAAGGGTTAAATAATATTGGAATTATAAAACATAGAAGATGGTTATATTTCATGTTTCAAAATAATTTTTTAACGACTGAAACTAATATCAAGGAATGAAATGTTCGAATTGCTTATTGATAAGAGCACCAACGTTACAAGAACAAGCTGGAATATTTATCCCATTTCAGTGTGGTCATGTCTAAACTTTCCCTAGCTGTGAGATTGTGAAATCGTTAATCTAGACTTCCCTGTTTGAGCAAACAGTACCAATGTGTTCTCAGAAATTGACATTGATAGCATTACAATTTATCTGTCCAACATCTGACAAACAACAATAAAGTACATAAAATCTGATGAAGGCCTTCGTAGTAAAATACTTGCCGTAATCTAATTTTGTTATTTTGAAAGTTACTCACAGGGAGCTTCACAAGAAATTATAACTCAGCCGCTTTATTTTCCCTCTAATATTTCGGTCTTATGAAATGGATATAAAATTCCTTTACAAAATTAATTACTAGTACTTCCAACTGTCCTAAATGCGGCTTTCAAGACTCCCAGAGGATACAAATTACAGAATTAACAATTTGAAGCATACACTACCACACCACGTTCGTGGTAAAAAAAATACACAAACAATTCTGGTGCCATTATGACAAGAATATATTCACTTAACATATTGAAAATACAAATGTATGAAAGTGCTGAAAGTATGTATACGAAATAATTTTTCTAATTTTCTAAAAAATCTTGAAACATTAAATGATGATGGACCATTCTAAGCTGCTCGAAGACCGCTTCTCTGTCTCTTTCTGCGTGGATCAAACTAAGATGACGGAATGCCAAGAGTTGATCCAGGAATTGATCTGCGTTATGATCGGTAGTAGATTTTTTTCGGTTAAGTAAATCCTTCCACCACGACTGTGTTGTAAATTTAGATAGCGATTCTTGAGTGAGATTTTTACAACCAGAAGCATCCACAGATTTAAGCACCATGAAATTACAAATTACTTCAGCACTTTTCTCTGTAATCTGAAGAACATAAAAATTGTACAAACTATGCTTTATAATATAATCTTAATGTCACTACCAATTCGCCAGAGATGACCAGTTCTTCCAGATTTTTAATTCTAGCTACGCCAAACATCACTGATATATCAGTCATGACGTCGGACATAATTGACAGCCGCTTGAGTTCTGTTTAATTTATTTCATGCGATGGTTTAATATTATAATTTCAATGAAAAAATACAATAAACACATTGTTTACTTACTTAAAAGGCATCCAATGAAAACGAATTGTCTCAACTTCGTATCATCTGCAATAAAGTGTGCTTGGAGTTGTGTTATTTCTTTGCACATATGTTCCGGAATTCCACAAATTCCTTCGTCTGTGAACGTTCCAGATATTTTAAGCTCCTAATATACAATGTAATATTATTCGTAATTCTTATTGCCATAAAACGACTGTTAAGGTTTATTGTACCTGCAGATTCGGCATAGTCTGATAAATCATATCTAATGCTTCATTAGTTGAATTACTAAGCTCTAGGCTCATGATTTTATTGAAGCAATCAGTGGTTCCAGATACATTACGGATATCCATGAACCCATCTGATCTAAATACTTTTATACGTTTCAAAGACGAATTTTTTCTGCACTGAGGAAGCTGGTCAATTAGAAATTTCAGTTTAATTCCAAGAACATGAACCTCTTCAAGAGCAGGAGCATAGTGTAAGAACTCAAGTAAGCCATCATGTCCAAATAGCTTCAGATACTTAAGCCTTTTCATGCATCCAGGGACACTAATGGCTCCTTTTAAGGACGTCGGGCCTTGAAAAATTAATTCCAGATGCTCCAATGTGGAAAAGCATGTACTTATCACTTTGTGGATTGTAACATCAGAAATTTCACTTCCAAGTACCATTTTGAGACACTTAAGTTGACTGAAATTCCACAGTTGTTTTAGTTGTGGGTTACTTGGTTTAAACCAAAACTGCAAGTTCCTCAATTTTCTAAAACCTCCGTCTTTTCCAGAAATAAAAAATAACTTTGTTGTTTTGACCCCCAAACAGGACATTTTAGAAAGATTTCGTAAATTCAAACATACCTAATTCAGATGCAGTCGAAATAAGACTAGTGTACAAAATATTTCCAAGAAAGATTTCGGTATGATGGTTTGCACAAGAAATTGCAAGTAAACTTGAGGAACATTCCCGGAAGATTGACTTAAAGAATTGCAAAATATTTTCCATGTTACCTACATAAAATAGTAAAATGCAACCTATTATGAAAAACTCCAACTGATATCAACAAAAAATTGAATGAATTACCTTGGGATCCCACAAGCTCCACAACAAAATGCTGAATCTTCAATTGCAGCCGCGGCGCGATTGGCTCATGTAATGGCAGAGGAGGATTAATTTCATTTTCAACGCTTACTTCGGTTATTTCATTACGCATCTGAGCTATACGAAAATGCCTCTGATCAAAAAAATCCGAAAACCTTTTCCTCTCTACAAATAAGGTCATTCCGCCCGAATCTGCTCCAAAAGGGTGTGTAAAGGATTCAAAGATGCGAACCGATAGTTTTTCAAGATTATTACAGTTGTACAGTAGTGTCCACCAATCGTTGGGACTTGAAAACTCCTCGTTGAGCGACAGCTTCAAGTGTTTGATATGAGGCCCGAACGTTGTAATAAACGAATTGAGAGACAATGCTCTTAATTCACTAAGGTCCATCAGTAACAGCGACAAATTAAATATTTCATGCGGTAGATCTTCAGAAGCACACATTGTGGAATAGTATTCATGTATTTTCGAGACAGTCATTAAGTATACGGTTTGTTTACTTCTGATTACTTTAGTACTTTCTGCTTTCCAAATTCGCGAAACGTAACGGCAAGCCAACAGGGTCTGATTACTATCAACGAATCGTAATACGTTGCTCGCTATCTGTATATATAGTATGAGATATATGAATCAAGATTAAAAAACAACATCATGACAAAAGATAAGACATACCTCAGGTAATAATAATGGATTCAATCCAGCTTGTTCATCCTCGTCTGCCGCTTCCACTTCTAGGATGTTCATCATAGAATCAGATTGCTCCTCAAACATCGAAAACTCAATTGACCTTGACATATCAACCTCGTCCTGCATGCCTTGCAGACTCCCGAACCCTCACTAATTGAATTTCAGATCCTGTGTGACATGCACTGTTGAATTGGCAATCGATTTTTCTTCAACACTGCCTTGCTGATGGCACTAGACACTGGAATCATGGAATTCTATGAACCTAACCAAAAATTATCAATTCGCTACCCCACCCAGATGTATTTACATGTATCTTGTTGACTTATGTGAATGAACCTTATGAACCGTTCTGTTCATGACACTTCATGAGATTGTCTGTGATTTGGAATCAAAATCCATTTGATTTTTGATTCTTGATCAATAAATCCAGAATCTTGCCATGTGTGTGGTGTGGTGATGGTTTCGTGAGATACTTGGTAAATATTACACAAAAAATACAGATTTTCCCAAAAACGTTACAAAATCTCAATGTACGGAACAACAAATAGTTTGGTGGTGAATAGGAAGATCCAATTCCCACTCCAATTCAATTCAAACTCAATTCCTTCTCCCTCTTTTCTATTCAATGATTTTACTTGAGTAGACGTAGATTGAACAAAGTGTATTACTCTAGATTGTTATGAAACAATTTTTTAAAACTAATTCCATTGATTAATAATGTTTGTAATTAATATTGGTGCTTAGTCAATAAGCTGATCTAAAAATATGTCCAAACTAGTCCAAAGTCCATACGGGCAATTACGCCGTTGAAAATTAGAGTGATAGATGATAGAAGCATATAAATTATATTTAAGAATTTCCCATAGGCCATATCTAAGATTGCTGCAACTTCTGGTTAATTTTATGTTATTTTTACTAGTAAGCAGATTAGGTAGTAAAGATTGTGTTTTTATGTGCAGGAAAACGTTGAAAAGGAACTAAATTGAGCTTGATTTCTTGGGTTCATTAATCTCTTATGAATTTATTCTGACGGAGAGATTGGTGGAGATGCAAATTCCTGTAGAAATATTTTGCTTAGTCTCTTCAAAATAAATGCAAATGCTTTTAGTACTTCTATGCATCTGCAGTTTGCTAGGAATTCACTTATTTCCTTTCCATGCATTTCATTGCCTCAACAATCATTTAGTCGTGAAATAAACTAAACTTATACCGACAAATTCAGATTTAACAATAATGATCACAGGTAATTTACTACTTACAATGCAAGTACTTTTGATGATAAACCCCAAATGAGGTGCCATTAGTCTTCAAAAATCAAGTAAATAATACTGATCATCATGAAATTAATTTTGTTCTTGAATGGCCCCTATTGGATGAGAAAAAAAA
>JAQFYM010000320.1:0-79203 GCA_034694785.1 Agrenia bidenticulata
TGTATTGATAACTTGATTTTTTAAGACTAGTCACACCTCATTTGGTTCTGATCACTAAAAGTACTTGCATTGTTAGTTCTTAAGACTGTACTGGACTCTAATGAATTTTATTTTAACGCTCACAATAAGTCACAAGCTATGAAGCTGCAATGTCCGAAGTGCTGCACCGACATCTCCTACATGAAGAGTCGCTCCAGTTGTCACACCTCTCGCCTCTTGCAGCATATTTAAGTGTTTCCAAACTTTTTGAGCAAAATATTTTTAGAAATACTTTGGAGGTTATACACAGATTTTAATTGTTATTAATTATCAGTTGAAGGTGTCAGATAGGAATGCAATTGAAATCTATGTATAATGTGCAGCAGATTCTGTAATCTGTAATAGATTATCCCTTGTCATAAATCTGAATTAATTAGTGACTAATAGAGTGATTCTGATTGATCCTTTCGTGAGAGTACGAGTCATGTCATCATCATAATCCTAGTCACTATCTTTCCGTATATTCGCGAGTTTTTTTTTAAATACACGCATCAATGAGTAAAACGTTATTAACATGACTAAGACTAAGGAAGACAGATTTCTTATGCTATTTAACATGACTCTTCAGTTCATTATAGAGGAGATCATACATAAATTGATATTCTATACCTTGAGCATTGCCCGTCATATTCCATTTGCCACGATTCCATAAACATTTCAAGTGTTAGTAATCACCTGGTTTTTTTAAGTACTGCGAATGATTATGCACTTTTTGTCCAGTTTAAGAAAAGTCTCATCTCTCATCCCTCACAAGTTTGGTTTCATATCGTTCAATAAAAAAAAACTCCTACAAGCTTATAACACGTGACAGATGTAAGTGTGTGTGACAAGGTGGATATGGATTGGGTTTAGGTATGCATATCTTATTATGAAATCTATAATCCATAGAGACAGCTTTTGAAATCTGCGTTCAGCAAAAGTACGTGATTTAATACTTGACACGGACATGGACTTGCAAATCCGAATATCTACACAAAAAAAACCCTTTTATACAAAATGACTCATCTCTCATATAACTAAGCACCAAAAGTCTAAAAACTCAATCCACCTCAAGAAATAAAAATTAAATCCTACACAAAACTCAATCTCCCTGTTAAAATAATCCCGTCCTTAAACAAGTAACAATTTTCACGAATCACTTCTCTCCTAAACTTGTAGGAAATCTAATGAATCTCATCCATCCCGACTTTATCTCCGAGTGTCATCTCTGACATTTCAAAACCCCTTCCTACTTAATTTCCAACTCCAACTTCATCGTCTTCTAAGGCTCTTCTGCCCATTATAATTCGTCACTTGACCAGTCAGGTCTACAACCCACCAAGTACATCTCAAGAGGACTCCCTTGTGAATCCCAATGGAAAAAATCCACTTAAAACCAATAAGCTAAGGACATGCAACTGCAACTTTTCAAACGACAATTAAAAAGGAGCCATTTATTATTACCAAATACACAGTGAAACCAGTTCGTGTGAATTGTAAACCTAGCTTTTTTAACAGTAGATAAGCATTGCTAATATCTACGCATTCGTCAATCAACTTCTTCAACTCTTGAGCCCAAAAGGCAAAGAAAAGTCAAAATCTTTTGAGCAATTTTGTAGGAGTCAGCTTGACCATCCATACTGCTTTTAACAAGGCGAGTTTTGCAAGTGTAGAAACAGCCTCAGAAGATTTCACACACTTGTTAGCCATATCCCCTCTAGCCGGGCTTGTAGACGATCTAACCGGCCATATTATATGATATCAGTATTAAAGACCCTTCAGATTGTTCCAATACGATAATAATTCATACTACTTAATTCGATTCGATAAAGAAAAATCGATAAAATAAAACCAAACCACATCCTGGGAAATCATAACACCGCCCCAGCAATCTCTTGAGAGACTTGTGTGTAAGAAGATGCCGCATGCAAATACGAATCGTTTGTATTACAAGACCATAGGCACTTTAGCCCTAATTTGAATCCCAAATCAAAAAATCTCAAGCATCCCTTCAACAGTTCACAGTCTTAGAGACAGAGACTAGTTTTAAATATCAAATCTCGTATGCAAAACGCATTGTGAACTCCCAGTACTATTATCCTAGCATTAACCGTATAATATCTCGTCATAAATGACAGGGTGAGTCTTAAAAGTCATCATAAATGATTTTTTTTAAACTCAAGAAGCATATAGAAAAAACACTCAGTGTTTTCTACCATCCTCTAATAATTTTAATAATATTATTGGACAATTCAAAAATCCACATTCCTTAACCCTTTTCCTTCCATTGTCTTCCCTGCCTTTTGTCTAGAGAGTGTGTATATAGATGTGTACATTATTCAAAATTTATTTGCCTTGGCCTTATCTAGTATCACCCTGTAGGCGCTGTAGGCTGCAACTAACAAACAACCTCATACCTGTTTCCCTAACTCATTGTTGCAGTTTAATTCCCTCTAAGCCACATCTTTGATGATAGTAGGTTATAGTTGTAGGTAGCCTTTGCCCAGACTACTAGAGACGTCCATATTACTTGAGCTATGTCAATGTCAGTCATTGCTCTTGATTGTTGAAAAACTTGAATATAGTTTTAGCAAAGTATTCTCATTGCATTGTTAGACACTGTGTTACGTGTGTTCATTATTATTACGTGTTTTGTCTGATTGAGTAATGCTGCTGGATGTTGTCAGACTAGAGTACTGTTCTTATATATCCAATTTAGTTTCAGAAACAATCCCACATGCTTGATTGCTAACATTTTTACGGTCTATTTAGCTATGCATGCACAAATACTAGAGAGCCAACTACTAGTGCTTCTTTTTTTCAAAGCATTTTATGGATATGATGATTGTGAGTCTGATATTAAGAATTACTGACGAGCTCATCTAAAAAGATGGGTAGTTATATTGGCAGTGTGTCTCTTAGTTTTTGTTGTTTCAGTTGAGCAAAGCTTAAGGCTGATTGACTTTTTATTTAAGGGCGAAAAAACATGTTGAACAGCTCGGACTAAACTGTTTTAATGCTGGGAGTGTGAAAAAGGATGAAGGATTGCTTAGGTAGGTCAAAGTTCATTCGTTAGCAATTTAGCATTTAAAACTGCACCTTCACTTAAACATTTCCTGAAATTCCTACTCTTAATTAATGTCATTTTAATTTTGATCAAGGACTGAGTAGACTATCTTAATTTTAAAGTTTTGGCCTCCAGTCTTAGGGATGTGCATGTGATGATGAAGAATTAAAAAACTTTTGAAAATGTACTCGCTCTTGAAATTTTAAATCTTTTTCATTGAATTGTCTATCGTGCATCGTCTAATTTAGTTTAAGGCCATTTAAAATAATTTATTATTGATTAATAATTGAACCAATGAATAGATTGAAAAGGTAGCATTCGGAAACAAATTTGTGACCAGGATGTAAAAAGTCAATTCAACAAATTGTCCGGTCACACTGCTAACATCTGGTTAGCGTTTGATTTTTTATATTAAACTCAATTCAACGATACAAGTCGGCTGAATTTTAATCTGTTGGGTAGTTCAAATATTATCTCTATACATTTTTCAAGACTATATTTTTAATTAGAAACTCCAAAGAACCATCTGCTGCTTCACTACAAGCTCTCAGCCTCTACAATACTACGTCACTGTTTTAATTCCAGCAGAATCTCACCATTTCAGCAACAATTCGAAATTAATACATTTTTCAATCAATCAATAAAATATATTATTTTTTTTAAATCTTTTAACTTTAAATCATCATCAGCTACAAGTTTCCAAATCCGTTCATCAAATCTCTCGTCCATAACAAACTCAAACCCTTCCAGTTCCAAAAGCGTAGGTGGCGATTAACAGCCAAGTTAAGTCAACACTAGCTCAAAAAAAATCTTCTCTGCACACAATAAACTTCTTCTCAGAAGCCGAGACTCCACTCTAAATAGTTTACTTTTTTCAAACCTTCTTCCTCAACTCTTTAAACGATTCAAAAGCTCTTACTTAAAAAAAACTTCTGTTCTACATCCCATTTCTATTTCCATACGACTCCTTATTTTTTTCTAAAAAAACACAATTACACCGAAAATCTAACAAATTTCTTAAGCAAGACAAGTCTTTCATACTTCTTCCTTAAAAAACGCGACAACCCTACGGGGTAGCAACAACACAAGGCGTTAATTCTTTTCCAAGAGTTCATTTGAGACTTTGATGAAAAAGTTGAGCTTGGAAGCGTTGGCATTTATTTAGCATTTAGATTTTGCATTCCTTATCACAGTGGCGTGATTTGCGTAGAAATAACGAGCTAGACTTTAGAGTGAGAGCTGTTTTTCGCAGCCATTTATTATGTGCATAGCTAATGCTATAGGGAGAGTAGTAGAGAGGGACGGTTGCTTTACCAGAACCAGTTTGGGAGAATTTCATAAATTAATTGCACAATGTGGAAATGAGTGTGTAAAGTTTTTGATATCTAAGTAAGTGAGGTGTTTTTAGTTTATCTCGACGCTCCTGGGGCTGACAAGAGGATGCAAATTAAATGAACAACCATTTGCCCTTGAACCCAACCCGGAGGATTGGAAATCAGAGGCAACCACTTTTTTTTATACTTTTCGTACTGAATTTAAGGATTTATACGAGGATTGTATTCATTTTAGTTCAAAATCAATAGAATCCAACTTGGTGTTGGAAATGATTTTGAAACTTGAATATCTAATCTGAGAATGGTCAAATCTGCTCGGTTTTTCTACCTCTATATTTTTTTGCACGTTGTTTATTTTAAATTTAATTGGGTAGATTAGTTCTCTCGGACATTAAGTTAAATACAGCCAGCTTATAAAAGTTTCACAAATCTTCCTATATTTCTGGTTACCACCAATAAATAATATCTACTTGACCCTTCTCAACTTTTCCCAGTCACTCTTCCAAATACTAACGGAAAACATGCCACACTAGACTCCTCAGCTCAGCCCCATCACCAAAGCCCAAGACTTGCAAATAAATATGAAGGTGTGCCTTCATCTCTTGAAAATATCTTAGCTCATTCTTCCCTTTTCGTACCCTAGTCATATCCAAGCTATTTATACATACTATTTATTCTTATGCAAACAATTAAACATTAAATCCAAACTTGTAACATCCTCTCCTCTAACTTGTCATACTCTCCTACCTATAATATTTAGAAAATACCTCCCTTGCCAAACCGAACTAAACATCCTCTCATAACACTTTGGTCCTATAGAATATTAAGGACATTCAAATTTCAAACTCAACACATGCTAAACGGCCCCAACCACTTGACACCATCCTCCAAGATACCAACATAAAGAATATACCACTCCAGGAATATAAGAAAGTTTTCTTTACATACTTAAACTTGGTCAATGATCTCTCAAGTGTTGACTAATTGTTTAAAATACAAATCGTTACTATTCAATCATCTTCTTCATCACCACGAGGCTCTCTTTCGTCACTTCCACTCATTCACCAAGCACAAAAGAGGCTTACATTTCCTAAAGCTCTTCTTGAAGCATTATTTTATACATGAAAGGATTTCGTGGATTAATAAAGAAGCAGTAACAATATTTCATATCTAGGCTAAGCTGGGTAATTTGTATTACACGAGTTATAACACGAGCAAGTCGGTATGGACCTTAATAAACCCTTTCAACTTTCAGCTTCAACTCTTAACAATGAAAGTCACAATAGAAAATCCTTCAGAGTTAACAGTCTTGGTTTCTATGAACTTTTTGGCAGTTTGGCACTGGGGGGATGAAAAAGAGCATGAAACATGAAAGAGAGAAGAGACACGTCTAGTTAGACTTAAAGTTTAGTAGTGGCATATTTTCTATTTTAAAACCCTTGAAAAAACTTGAGTTTAAAAAAATAGAAATAATGTGCAAACTGCAACCATGTCAAAACCACTTGAATTAACCCTTTCTTAAAACATTTCATGGTCTCTTGTCTCTTCCTATTTTTTTTAAAGAATTTCCCATTTATCCAACTCCAACTCATTTAACTTAACTACTACTTTAAGTTGTTCGTGCAAATTGCTAATAGAATATTCCTAATAACCTGGCCGATCCACCGTTATTCTTCATTACATAATAGAAAGAGGTTGAAAATGTTAAAATCTTATTTAACGCTATATTACAAGTTTTACAACCTGGGCAGCCTATTAAGACACACAAGAAATGATTTATATACCGTCGACTACAATAAGAAAATAAATAATGTGTAATAAGGGGTAAAATGTTGGGTCGGAAGAACTCAACGGTTTCATCCTCTCCTAATAGAGCTCTAATAGTTAATAGCTTAACTTCCTACCCCCACTGCCCACGTAGTTAGTACCAACTCGGCAAGTAGTAACTGTCTTGAATTCATCACAGCTTCTAATTGCTTATCGTGTTATCGTGTGGCTACGGAATTGGGAATCCAGTTAGTAGATTAGCCTTTAACATTCCTTCCATTTGAAAGAGGAGTCCATGTATTTTTTTTCCAAATCAACTCAATGTGTTTTTTTAAAGGAATTTCAATCACAGTTGATTTTCAGTTATAAATTAAATCATTTCCTGCAACAATTGAACTATTCAATACCTTGCCGACGCAGTTAGCTCCTCTCGAAGTTAAAAGCAGTGGTGGCTAGTCACTAGTGACTGACTGACAGTTAAGACATTAATTTTTGAGCTACTTCTTCCTAAAATTACCCGGAATACTTACAACTTGTCGAGAATGTCACGGGGTATTGAGCCCAGTTCCCTAATTTGCCAACTCAGCTTTCAAGACGCTTTGGAAAATATCTCCGCCTTTGACAAAAGGATTTAATGTACCGGTGACTTTTTTATGGGCAATTTGACGCCTTGGCACTGCAGATTGTCGTGTCATCCTAAGCCATAACACGGAAGGTGTGAAGCTGCTATCAAACCAGTAAATTCTCAACAGCCAGAAAAACACTTGCGAAAAAATATTCAACACTTTCTGCATTGATGAGTCGGAGCTGATGTCGACAATCGACAATTACTTGCTCCACGTCGAATATCCATATTCATTTTTATAAATAGGTAAAAAATAATTGCTTTATTATCTACAAAATTTGTAATTGATTTGATCCCCAAGTTTTTCTACAATTGCGTACCTAAACCATGCAAAATCTGAATTTACACAATTATAATAAATTTCTATGGCCCTATTAGATTAGCTATTAGATTTAAGAAATTATATGATCCGACATTTCATTCCATAGTCTCACCGAAAAATCAGTGCGGGTGTACCCATCAGATTTTAAAACCTTCACAACCCTTGACTCGAGGGCTTTGAGTTGACTCGCGAGAAGAAAAACTAAAACAAGGGACTATGTTTTAAATTTACAAGTTCATCTTGGTAGTTAAATAAAGAGGAGAGGATGTAGAAATAGTCCTTTAAAAAATCCACATTGTTATTGGAATCAACAAAAAAAGAGTATTGCCTTACATCTTAAAATTGTCGACACAAAAAATTAAGGAAAATAACCACCACCACCACCACCAACGTTTTTCCTTATTATGAATGATCATCTTTCATGAATCACATCTCTCATCATCAGTCTAATAAGATTCGCATCCTTTATCCTCGAAAGTCTTAACCAAAATCCGCAAGGTACTATGTAATATTAACATCTTTCACGTTCAAGGTAATCCATACTGGCTAAAAAGACGTGGATGAATCATTCAAGTTGAAAGAGCTCGATCATTGCGCTAATTACAAATTACACAGCCACAAAGAATCCGACCACCACTGCTACCTCCTGCTTTTCCGAGTCTGTCTTTGACTATTTTGAAAAAAAAATGGGATGCCGATCTGTGTGATTACGTTCAGGTAGTCCGTACAAACAATTTTAGCCGTTTCTTTGGAAAAAAATAACCACGTCATTTAGGATCGTGGCTTAATCTAATGGCCGTAGTGACAAAGGCATTTCTCTAAAGTATAAGTACTCTGTACTTTAAAAACTATACATAAGAATGGATTTACGAATAGTGTTGGAATATTTAGAAGCTCAATCTCATATTGCTTAAAATTCTATTGTCATTCCCAACGTGTCAGACTATACCAAAACGATACTTTTATCAGAAAATATTTAAAATTACAATCAGTGAATTTTAAATAGTATATAATTCTCAAACAATTAAAAAAAATACAATTCAAAAGCCAATTTACAAAACCTCATCTAAGTTCTTCTTTTTCAACTAATGTCACAAATAAAGATCCAAAATCAAGTTCAATAAATTTAAATTAAAAAGCGCCATCATAAATTAAACAAAAAAAACCTAATTGTGGTCAATCCTTCTTCATAGAATTTTTAAAAAAAAACCCATTCACATTTAAAACATTCCTTTACCAAAACATATCTCATCCCAAAAAGCCACGAAAAGTGTGTACTGCAAACTCCAAATTACAATTAAATTATGTATTTTATTTACTCCGAGCTGCCACTGACGGCCCCCCACAAAGGACACCCAGCACAATGAGAACAACAATAAGCTCGAGATTGATTGTTACAAGAGAATGAGATCATCATCAGATCTCTGTTATGTCTTGTGGTGTATCAAAAAAATCAGCAGTAGGTTAGGTCACTGAATAATAACCACCACGAGTGACCATTGAAGCTAGAGAGGGTCGTAAATTCCTGACCTCTTCCCTCAATAATTACTATACGTACGTCCTAGGGGGATTCGAACTTTTCAAACCCAACTGAGCAATCCAATTTTTTTAATCTCGTATTTTTTCCCAAACAAAACGTAATCATTTTCACAACTAAATTGGAGAGTATGATCATCAGTTGCAATTTTTCTTATCTATAAAAGATGAGGGGCTGGGGAGTCGGAGGTGTAATTGTTTTTTATTGTTGGGAGCCCAAACTGGTCTTATTCATCCCTTGCAATTTTTTTTAGCATTCACCATTTGCTATAAAAAAAAATAGAGCAAGTAAGGAATAATATAATTTTAATCGATTTGCACAACCGTTACTCATTTTTGTCACTACTTTATCCCCCAGGCTTGAAAACATATGAAATGTGAGTAACAAGAACAGTTAAGCCAATTACTCGAATCAAACTAAAAACTTTTACGGATGTAATTAATTAGCATATGAGCAATTATAATTACCTCCTGACTTTTCAAATTGTTCTCCTCCCTTGCTGCATATAATTAAAGAAGATTCAAATTTTAAATAAAAAACTTCTCCGCCATTGTTAAAACATTTGGGAGGAGAAAAAAATTATGATTGCCATTTAAAAATTATGGAAGACTGATTTTTTTTCAACTCGAATTTGAGACATAGGCTACAGAGCAATCAAAATAATTATCGACAGAACAATAAAATGTATGTGTGACAATTGACAATGAAATAGCTTCTGGCTTCTACTCCTACTGAACTGATTTTTTTAATAACCAAGCCGTTTACCTTTTTAAAATTTAAATTTCACAAAAGCACAAATTTTCTGCCAGTGTTTTATTTCTTTAAAATTTATAATATCTCTACGTACAGCTAGATAAATTTACAAAAAAACTTTTCTTAAAATTCAATTTGTGGCTAGATGTCAAAAATTGAAATGATATCCAACCAGCTTCATTTTATAATATAATTTTTTTTAAAGTTTCTACATACACCCCACAATATATTCCCATCTTGTTCAAATTACTAGTTCTCAAGCAATTGCAAGAACAAAAAAACACGGGAGTGTCCACAAAAAATCCCAGCCATTATGTCAAAAATTCATCATCACAACCTTAACTTTGCCATGATTTTGTTTTGTTTGTTTTTTTTTCATAGAAAATTCTTTCTTAGCGATGTATGATTAATGGCCTGGGAGCAACGGATGTGAATTTAGCCAAAAACTAGATCAACTCTCTTAACATCTCCAGATACTTGCACGTGTCCACGTTGAAGTCAAAGTTATTCATACACGAGAGATGAGATTTCTACTTCCATCCAGGGATATCTTTTTTTAAAAGCAAAATCCGCACGCAAAAAATGAACTTTTGTTGTCAAACCATATATTTTAAAAGACCAGGCTTAAAATCACTTCCGGAATTCTCGATTCTTTAAACCCCCAAGTATTTCCATATCTTCTTCCTCTTAAGAAGCCTCTCGAGTTTCTCAAGACTTCCTTTCCGAGAAACTTAAAAAAAACTAGGAAACCAGAGACGGAAAACTTGGCATAACAAAACTCTAGGATGTCAAAAAATACAATAAAAAATTCCTATACGACTTGATTTTCTCAAACTCTATTCCAAGTCTAAGTAATAGATTCTAAATTTTCAAAGAAGCTTTAAAAAAAACTTTAAAATTTATTTATGGCCAGGAAGAGCCAAAAAAAAGATAATAGACCCAGAGGGTGGAGAGATCATTTGCTTTACATCCAAAGCTACACAAATTCCCAGATCCTCAAACTCAAACGTATTATTTACACAAAACTCGAGATTTAAAATAACATTTTTATGACAAAATCTCCTTGTTTCAAAAGCCTCATGTTATGAGCATTCCATAATCCACATCCACTCTAATATAAATACATCTCTGACATGGGGGATATTTGGTACATTAAACAAATCTTTTTTCATACCTCCAAATCCCAACTACTAAAGTAAGCCTAACTACCCTCTTCACTTAAAAAAAAACTTACAAAGCTCATGCCAAAGCACACACAGCCCATCAAGACCTAATGATATCAGTCTGGACACAGGTTTAATTTTTAAATCCTCTCCCTATATAAAAACTCAAACAAGGTTGATTGTCATTTAATGATCCTCATCTGCACAATTTTTGACAAACCCATCCTTTTTTTCCATAGTAACTTTTCTACTCTTTTCATCATATGGATGCCCACTACTTCCGGTCTGGGCTTTTATTTACATACTTCTACAGCCCTAGTCGTCACAGGATTTAAAATTTTTATGAATGGACCAGGCCCTGGATTCATTCCACTTCCTCACCAATATCCTCACACGCATATAGAGAACGGATTTTCAAATAACAGTGATTCAAAAACACAAGGCACTTATAAGGGACCTTATGTTCTCAATTCCCTTGCCATTATGGTATGATGGACAGTGGGGCTGGAATGAAATAGGACACACGAAGCCTTAGAGATAAAGAATCCAGAGGGGTTGGAACTTGTTGGGACCCTCATGGACAGGAAAAAAATCTTAGAACATGCTCCAGTTGCTATCGCTATTCTCTCTGTTGTCTATAGTGTACAAGATATTCGAAACTCGAGTACTTACTACTAAAGCTGGCAGTGGTGGTGGTGGCAGAGTTAAAGTCTCATAGTTTCCAACCAAATTGGTTTTGTGTTTTATGATAGGAAGCTCTACGATGGGGGATTGGTTTATTTCAAAACTTCAAATGCCCAGTACTGTCTCTATTATGCATATACATAGAAAACAGGATTTGAATTCAAAAGAACACCCTACGTGGTAAAAATACACACACTGACTACACTCAAGTGGAACCCTCTTGAGATGCATTACAGAAAAAGCGGATATGTGGCATCTGGGTGCAAGAAATCGGATATGTCAAACCATCGACCATCAACCACCATACCATCCTTAGAGTTCACATTCACAAATCCTAATAAGGGGAAATAGAAACAGCTTGGAGAATTTTGTTTTCAATTTCGAGTTTTGTGAAAACATCATTATATATTATATTATATGAAAATATCATTTTTTAAATTATGGAAAATCATACAATTTTCTACCACCTGTACATAATAAAAAAAAGTTCGTTGTCGATATGGAAATGCCTGTGACGTGACTCTTTGGCGTGTCCGTAGTCGGCAATCGGCATTGTCATCAAACCTGATATCGATGTTGTTGAAAACAATCCTTGAAATTATAACCTTGCTTTAATATTACTATTGTGATCATAGCACGAACTGAAACTAAAACCATTTCAGTCCTACACATACGAATACTAAACCCTGTCTTGAATTACTATTTTTGCGCTGTAAAATATTACAACACAGTCAAGAGTAGTTTTTTTTTACCAGTTCTTGGATATCCAACTACATATTAGAGTAGTTGTGCTTGGGCAGAAAAAGTTTTGCAGAAACTTGATAAGTTTGCGAAAAAACTTTGACACAATATCCGGAGAGAATTAAGGGAATCTATGAAATGGCACGTTCGACAGGAGTAGTTTTGAAAAAGATCGTCGTTTCCATTCTATTGGATTAGGGTTTGGATTACTTGTTGGTGACCCCACTGACCCCTCGGATTTTTCTCAAGGAAATCGAATGCTTACAATTAAATTTTGTAGACTAATGTAGACACTTATTAACTTTTGTAAGTGTCTCACAATCATATGTGAATTGCTTCCTCAATAATCAATTATAAAATCAACTATATAATAAAATTTCAATTCTTTGAAATCAAATCATGACATAGGGAAAAACATGAAAGTAACTACACAAATTCTCAACCAAAATTCCCATGATAAATAAAATAATAACCAACAGTGACACAATTACTAGATTTGAAATTACAAGGTGAACAACTGTAACTAATTCCGAGGTCAAATGTAACTAATTTCCCCCCTCCGATACAACTCACCTATTTTCATATTCCATGTCGGTCTCGATTCTCGATTATTTATTTAGACTTTTTTTGGTCGGATTCACTCTAATTTCCTTTGGCCTCTGCACCTCAAAACTTTTCATACATTTTCTCCATCAATTTCCCCAAACAACAATAAGAAATTAATGACACTCTATCATGTAGGAAAAGAGCCCCCCTTGATGCTATACAGATCAGATGGAAGGCTTCACACCACAATCACACACTTCAAATGGCACGTCTACAAACCCAAATAGATAGACAAGCTACCCTACAGTGAGACACTTACAACCTTTATTAAACCATAATATAATCAATCCCTTTTATATAATATAAGTCTCCCTACAATTCAATTCTGCCTCGTCCTCGCTCTTTTTTGGGTGACAAAAGATCTTCATAAATCAATTCTAATTTCATTTCTCACGATTTTTCTGTTTCATGTGTGTCTTAATTGAATAAACTTTACTCAAATTAACTAAATCCATACATGGTTACATTTGAATTAGAATTTCCATGAAATTCGGAATTATTTTTTGACACACCCGAGGGACAATATTTTGAGTGATTTAGCTAAGTTTATACGGTTCTTTATCGCATCATTATTATATGCCCTATGAACAGATGCAATTAGTGTTCCATACAGCTTATATTACTGTCAAAAATGCTCTATAAGCCTTATAATTTTTAAAAATTTTAAAAGAAATCTGCATCCTCCTCGTCTCAATTTAAATTACTGTTACCAACAATCGATAATTTAGATTTAAAAGCCCGTTGCATTTCTTCAAAAAAATCCCACTCCCAATTCCAGACAGAACATCAATAAAAGCCGCAAAATCATTGAATAGTCTCATTCAAATTACTTCTTTTTGTAAACTACAAAAATAAATCCAATCCTTAATTGCAGTCCCCACTGAATCCAATTCAAACATTTCAAACTCAAACAATTCCAAGAACGTAAAGTTTAAATAGATATCCACATGTACATCTCTCTAATATGGCCAAAGCCGGTGTATTTTTTCCCTTCTGCCAATGTAAATACACAAGTGTGGCTGATCCATTTTTTAAGCCTCTCATATAAAACTATGTAACGACATGGTTTGTGCGGCTGTGGCTAAACTTCTAAAAACCAGAGATTTTTTCCCATTCTTTTACAAGCCCTCTGCGTTTTATATCAAATCGTCATCAAACCCAAATCTCACGTACAATCAAACTCGATTGAGCTAAAAACTTTACATGTTGTATGTATTTTTTTAAACTGTCATTGCTGATTGAGAGTCCGTTCTTTTTTCAAGTTGGAAGCTGCGTCTATTTATCTTGTATGCAACATAAGGCATCAAAAATGAGGGCTTTTGTGTTTGATCATTCCTCCCCATCCTCATTACAATCTGTGCGAGTACGAGTTGACAATTTTAAATATTGGAGAGACAAGTACACAAAGATGATAATTTTGGTTTGTGATGATGTTGATGAGGAACTGAGGGTGGTGGTGGCGTCTGCGGTCGTTATCCCAAAAACGACTACCCAAAATGGTATTATCCAAATGAATTATTCAAATAAAAAATTATCCAAAACACTATAATTTACTATCCCAAATGCTATCCAAAATTATATCCAGAATTTACCAAGTCAATGTTCCAATGATTTAAATAAATTTCAAATTTTGACCACTTCAATGTTACATACACCCTTAATAATTTACATCTAATGAAACATTTCAAATAAACTAATTCTAATTTAAAAAGTGAAATGGCTCGAAGGTATCTAATTTTGTACTATAACCGATAATTTTTTGTAACCTACGATCCAGAGTCGTGTACTTTTTCCTTTACCCTTCCCGAAAACCAGTGTCTTAAAATATCATTAAAAAAAGCTATTCTAATTTGGGGATCATTGGGAATTGGATAGTTTAATTTTGGACAAAACTTTTGGCTATGTCCATTTTGGATAATCATTTTTGGGATATTGACCTGAAACCAGTGGTGGTGGATTCACGATCTTTTGTAATCTGTATGCACTAACTACCACAACGAATATTTTTCCCTGTACAAGTAGGTTGTCGAATTTTGAATTGAAATAATTTCATGCCTTATCTACCCCATACATTTAAGCCCTCAAGACCTATTTCATTCATAGCTACCCATGCGGGCACTAATTCCTCAACTCGTACTTTTACAAACAACCACCAATCTCTTCCCTGTATCTGTGACTATTTAGTACAAGTCCCAGGAGTGCCAAATCCAATGTCTGTCTATTTAGATTCGGACCTTTGATAATCAGCCTAGGGGGAGGAAATTTTATTTAGATTTTTAAATCTTCAACCAATACAGTTTAAGCGTCAACAATCAAGCCCACCCTTTTTCATAAGGATTAACTCCAGACCAAGCTTTCCGATGCTAATTGAGAGTTGAGAAAAGCCGGATGTGCCGAAGCCCAAGGAATTCTCCACAAATCGATAAAATATTCCTACAGCTTAAGATAAGCCTGTCCCATACATTAAATTTATGACCCCTATAAACAAGAGAGAGATATCCAAATACAAATGATATGATACAACTTTAAAGTGAGAATGTCAACCATATTTAGATTTGTATTTGTCACATTAAAAAGACATGGTCTATAGGAGATGGATAAGAATCCTTAATCTCCTCAAAAGCAAGTAAAAGCAACCCCCTCCGGTCCTTCACAAGACTAAATCTCCATAATATTTTGATTCACCACATCTTAAAATTAAATCTATGAGAGAAACCCTGTGTGTGTGAACTTTATGGTTCGCCGAATTTCCTCCCCCCGGGTTATCAAATTATATTTCTCGGCTTATCCTCCCATCCCGACTCTATATAAGAAACCATGGACAAAACACCCTTACAAGGCATAAATCTTTATAAATTACAAATCCAATTAATAAGATAAGCCTTCTCAATATCTGCCCCTTCATATTTGTTATTACAAATCCATACCAGCAACCAGTCTATAAAGTACCCCCTATAAACCAATAGTAAAGATCAGAACCGACTCTACCAAGTGGATCTGATCAACCCCCTCTGCCTTACCCCGCTGTTGGCTGTTGACTGTTAATAGCTGATAGAGCTCCGGAGATTTATTTTAACAAGATAAGCCTTTTCTCCAATTTACTTATCAATTATGAATCATATAGTTTCTCGAATGTTAATAAAATATTTAATTCATTTATATCTCCAAAGACAGTGGGGGCTTGTGATTGTGGTTATGTTTGAAATATCATCCTGTTTCTAGTACCAAGTACTAACATCAGCCCTTCCTTCCTTCATGGCTTATGCATCGTTCTGGTTGAACTCACAATAAGTTGGTTATCTTTTTATATTTGGTATGCAAATCTAATTAAATCTCCCCATGCTTTCTCATCTCCTTTGGTAAATACGTCCTTATCATCACAACAATGGAGACTATTAAAAAAATTTGAATATAGAAAAGATCGTTAAGCAATAGTTAGAGAGAACCCACACTTGTTTTTTTTAGGGGCTTGGTTTTAGACTACGTTTGCAGAAATAATTCAATTTAATGCACCAGCTTCGTCAGCTCTTGTATGCAGGTTTAAATTTGTAATTTTAATTTTTTTTATGTCTATTTAAAAAAATTGATGCTACATGTAGGACAACCATAGCTAACATAACAAAATCGTTGGACCGAACTATATGCAGCAAAAAGGAATTGATGTTTTTACGATGTTCAGAATAAATTTTGAATTTTAAAAAACCTTTAGTTTTAGGTTAGCAGTGATTCGGAAGAGGTGCTAAAAAATGAATATGATCTTGTAAATGTATGGGCCAGGATATAGTAATATTAAATAATGACAATCATTATCGTCATATTACCTTGCTAAAGTATTGGATAAGTTTCAAGTGGTAAGAGGGAGATAAAATGTAAGTAAAATGTTAATGGCCAGTATGGATTAGCAATCTCCAAGGCTAATGAAGCCACATACTTTCAACTCCACCACCTTTCTTCATATGTTTATCTATGCTAAATAGCTGCAAAGTGCAGGGCTGCAACTATCTCAGCATAATATAATCACCTCTTCCTTATATTAATTTCATAATTAAGTTTTCAAAAATCAAGGAAAAAATATTTACAATCATAGAACCTTCCTGAGCTTTAGATTTTTTACTGATTTCCTAACTAAGATTCTTTTTTAGAGCTACCAGCTCCGCAAAATATGAACAGATTTTTTCATAACACTTTCTTACAACTTCTGAAGGATTCGATATAACTTTATTTATAAAATAGTTTAAGGTTTGCAACCATGCTGGTGGATTTTTGTTTAAAATATGACTGCACACAAACGATACACAGTCAAGAATAAATAGACAAGGGGGAAATCAGTGGTGGCTAATCTGCATTCATAAAGCCAAGTTAGGCATTGCTCAAAATCCTGACTGGAAAAATTGGCCGTTGATCCCAATTGTTTATGTTTATGCGTAAATGTATATTATATCCACCTCCTTGCATTGTAATGTTTATTTATATTACAATGTGCGTTTGATCTCTTTCTGCTTCTTATACACAGGCTTTTTTAAATAGCCTTATGATTCGAGCAGTTGGCCAATTAAAATTAATATCCTTCCTACCAAAGCCTGATGCTCCAAGTTCAAAGACTTGATAAATAAACACATAGTTCCGATTTATAGGCCGTACATAAAATATGTAGAGATTGTAAATTTACACCATAACAGTTAGATTCCCGACTTCTTCATATTTGATTACTGACAATCAATAGATATTTCAAACTCAATCTAACAAAATCGTCCAGGACTCTAGGGAACTTATTCTCACGTCACAAATACTTCCTTGAAATGGTATTAACTTGTCAACTCGTCTTTAACTTTCTTTTAAAACTGTGAAAAATCCCCAAGATCTAAATCCAAAGCCAGGGTCAATGCCAACATTTCATCCATGTGTCTCATTAATAAGTAAGTACAAAAAAAGGAAGAGTTACACAGCAATCTTGAGTATATTAATTTAATGATCACGAGACTCATTAGCCATCAGCCATAAAGTCAAAATTTGACGAATAAGCCTCCTTTCAAAGCTAAAATATTCCAAGAACTAAAGGAACCCTTTAGAAACGACATCCCCATTCAATATACACCAGAAGAGACATAAAAACCACATGGGACTTTAGTAATGACAGCCATCCCTGTTCTTCTTAACAGACTCTCATCCACATCCCCAGTATTTCATATACAAGCTCCAAAGTCCCAATCCCCATAACTGAGAATATTTCAAAACTAAAACCCGACCGGGTTTTCAGAAGAGAAAAAAAACATTTGGAGACACCAACTCTGGGGAAGAACAAATGACAAAATTTTCATGAAAAGTCCCCCTGTGAAGTCACTGTTTTTTTCTAGTTTAAAAAAACACACACACATAGCCAAACCCGTATGTCTACGATCCAGACTGTCTCCCATTTCATTTTACAATCTTACAACTAAGACACTAAAGAGTATGTAAACTAGATTTATTTCACCCTCGTCTTAAAGAAAAATCCATTCTCTATCTCCAGAGTGTCTTCAAATTATTTGGGATTTACTTACCCCTTCCTCCCTCACTTTACAACTTCAAACTACCTCCCGTTAATAGCTCGAAAACTCTAACAAAACCAGCCCAAAATACATACCTTGTCAAATGTAATTGAAGAAACTATGTAATAACAGACTACTTAGCCTATACTAGTACCAACACCCTTCAAATATCCACCAAATCCCCATCCATTCTAATTCCTTTAGAAAGGAGAAAAAGTTTGGAAACTTTGAAAATGGACGAAATTCCTGTAATCCCTTGACTAACTGCCTGCCCTCCTCCCTCCAGGCTTTTAGCCCACAATGACAATGACAATGAATGACAACTGGCAATGTCTGCAAAATACAAGTTCTGGTGACAGCGTCCCGGTGACACGTGACCAAGTTTACTCTGAAAAATCTCAGCCTATTTTATGATTAGGACTGAAAAAGATTTAGAATGATTTTTCAATAATTTCTAGAACCGAGCAAGATCCACCACCGGTCTAATTTTTTTAAACAAGGATGAGCACACAGATGAGATTAGTAAACAATGCTCAGGGTGTGGAACAATTGGTTTTGGCAAAGGGCGATGATGATGTTGATGATGAATGATATGTAGTAAACAATAGGGGTTAGGCACGTTTCGTGAAATAGTATTGTAGCCCTAGCTCTATTATTTATGTCTGATGTGATATGGATGTTAAATATAGAAAGTGAGATCCATATTATAATTTTATCCATGGCTTAAATACATACACATACATGTTCACAGGGATCTTATCCAAGGATCAATCTTTGTGTTAAATTATAGCTAAATGCATCCGATTAAAAAATATTAAAAACTCCATTCCCCCTTTATCTATCTTAATGCTCCATCAGTCCATCCTCCATGTCCCATAGGGTTATTTTTTTTAATAAATTCAGTCACGATTTATATGATTTTTATCATGAAGGAGCCCTGCGTTTGGACTGGATATTTAAAGCTAAAGAGGATGGGGTATCAAATCTTTGGAGGTCATTCCTGGGTCAAGGGTCAACCCACTGATGATTTTTTCTACGGACTAATTAAATCGAATTTATTTTTAGGTTCAAAGGGTTTCTAGTTTAAATTCAGATTTTCAAATTCAAAACTTTGAAATGATATCCATCATTTTTATTCCTTTTTTCAGCCATAATATTGAATAAAAAACAATTCACAAGCCTCACCAAAAACCACTTGCTCATTTCCTTTCTTACGACTTCACATTTGTTTTTCCATTTTTTTTTTAAACTTTAAGCTTCAACTATTAATTACCTAATTTCTAATTACAATAAAATAAAATAAAATACTCACCTAAAACGGTCCCGAATCCACACGATAAAATCCCAATCAGAAGAACACAAATCCAATAACTTTGATCCCCAATAGGGAAGGATTTATTATTTCTATTGCCCCCACCCCCACCACCACAATTCCATCTAAAATAATTAACCCTTCCTCCAATCTCATCCAAAGAATTAAGCCTAGTCCGTTTCAAGTGCTTGATAGTCTTGAAATGTCCTGGGAGCCTTCGCCCCTCCATTTCCTCTTTCGATTGTGATAACAACAAGACCCCCCTCCCATCCTTGACACTACAACTACAATCACAATCCTTCAAGGGCTCCATCACCTCCGATCCCGTCATGGTCACTTGATTGGCATTAATTATCCTTAATTATAACCCTCATTTATACACTTTAAGTGATTATCATCCCAAATCACCATTAGCCAAATTATACCAAAAAAATCCAATCACGCTTGGCTATTGCAGTCATCAATCCATGTCCATGTTCAGTACAGTCTCAAATAAAGTACCACCACTGCCAGTCAGAACAGGCGACTATAATTTCCAGACCATCTACCCCCACTGTAAGTCAATAACACAGGACACTCTCAATCTATCAACAACCACTTAACACACATTGACACAGAAACACATTCCAATCATTTCCCTCCAGGGTTGGAAATTAAACGATTTATTTTAATTAATGATTTCCACAGCGTTTTTTTAAGCCCTAAAAATCAATTGTACATGATTTGTCCGTTTATGCAAAAGTATTAGACAGAAAACTGGGCTTTGAGAGAGTGTAGTAAGGCGGCGTCTGTTTTCTCAAGATCCTTTTAGCTTTGTTTTGTGAGTGTGAACTGAAACGGTGTGGGTACAAAAAGGGTGAAGAGGACGACAGATCTCTGGGATGTTGAAGCCTCAAAGCCTTGCGGCAGAATGAAGGTGGAATGCATGGGCGAAGGCTGCAATACACGCGATCACAGCCAAGTATCTTTCTAGTAGGCAGTGTGGGTTCTTCAATTATAACTTAAGGTTGGCAAGACCAATGTTGCCAGCAGCATTTTAAACCTATTTCAGATCTTAGACCTTCTACCCTTAAGTATGAAAAATATTAGGCCCGTTTGAGCTTTGGATTCGTGCGGTACGGAGTTTCGGAGATTGTTCGGATTTCTCGGTGTGCTATACGAGATTTTCGGTTTTCTGTGCAGCAGTTATTGTTACAGAACAGTATTTGGCAAATTCCATCTTTCAACGTTAAAGTTATTTTAAAGAGACGTAGTACTTGGTACAAGATTGATATTTAAAATAAAATTAACCGACTGAACTGCTCCCAGCCACCAGTAGTTTTTCATATATAAGCTCCTTACTCAGACATGCACAAGCTCGATAAGTTAATGATGTCGTCTTGATAAGGAGGAGCGGAGGTAGTATCATCAAAATTAGATAAGCATTCTTTTCCTCTCTCTCCATGAAAAAGATTTCAAGCCCATTTGCTGAGAAGCTTTTGTGTAGTTGGGATTTGGCAGTGTGTGTATATACTCAGACTATGCAAATATTAATACTTGCAGATGGGTTAAACAGCTAGTAGTTGATAGTGCTCATTTAAAATGTCCAAACCTCAATGAGGGAGTTTAGCCAGTAAATCTAATATATTTTTGACCAGGTGTAGCTGCACAGGTATTTACAATCACCCTTAACATCCCATAACATCATCCAGCCTCTCTAAATTGTTACCTGTAATTCAAAACTTCCATGCCCGACCTGTACAAAGCCTATAAGCACTAAGAATGGTAACCCAGAAAAATCCCAGGATCTCTTTCTATCTCTGTCAACTACTATTAGTATCATAGTATGGTTGTAGGGGCCGGGCCAGGTCGTGTCTTTTCAATACCCTATAAATCCATTAACAATCCTTTTGAAGATTGAATGACAAACTTGGCAATGTGGCAGGTTCCCATTGTTAACTATCAACATGAATATCGTCAATGAGGGGGACTGGAATTTTTAACATATTTAACATATCAGATCATCCGATTCATCATCTTTAGCTCAGCTAACGTTAAAGGGGCTTTGTTTACACTGTTTCTCCATTACTTGGCAGCTTCACACTCTTTGGGTTGGAGGGGATTCTGGAGAAGTTCTGAAATATCTGCACCTAGTTCTGGATAATGCTTAAAGAATTAACGGGATTTTTCTTCTTAAAAATCTATATTTTATTCATTTAAAAAACTAAAAGATTTTAAACCCAGTGGAGATTAATTTCCGCACACAGAATATTTATACGTTAAAGTAGATAACATTACCAAGAAATTCAGTTAATTAAATACATCAAACCAATAATAAAAACATTCAAAACCTCAACCTCTGAATTTATTATTTCAAACGCATCCCCTAGTGCCGGGCACTCCTGCTATTTTCATAATAGTTACCCCCCCTGCCCGTGATTTTGGGAGAGAGGGTGACCCCCTGGGACAAATAAGAGCGAGAATCCCTCCGACTTTTCCTATCTCTGGAAATTTCAAAGCTGTTTCGAAAATTCTTCCAGTCCCTTTCATCCGCCAGCTCACTCGTCTCAGAGTCTCCTTCGTCCATTTCAATCCGTCCTGGTCTCTTGGATCTATACCCGTTGCTGGCTGTAGTCCCTCTGGATCTAGAATTATCCCCATCCGGATTCGGGTATTTACTCCCGTTCAACTTGTCTATGGTGGATGCGTTGAGAACCAGATATGTGGCTTTTAGGCAGACACTGTAGTGGATTATTGCGACTGAAATTAGATAAGAAAAAACCCGGGATTTATTACTCAGCCTTAAGGTCGGAATTTACTGGAGATCATTCCAGGCAAGAGAGACTAACACTAACTGACACCAACTAACACGTGCTTGTTAAAAAGTTTCTGTCTGTTCCCTGAAGGATAAGATTGAGCTTGTGTTTCTCAAGGAATTCGGTGGGAGACAATTAGCTGAGAGATTGAATTTTTTCTCCTAATCATTTTACTCATTAAGAAGCCCTTAAAGATTCGAGGTCGAGGGTCACGTCACACTTTCCTTTTTTCCTTGGAATTATTGAGCATCTGAGGGCTCTTGTTAAAATATGGTCTAAAACGAGCTTTGATCTAACTGCCCAAGTATTCAAAAAGAGTGTATGTAAACACCTCCCTGATAATGAATGAGCCTGGAGTCTGTTGACTGACAACATCAACCCACAAACACACCCCGATAACTACAAGCTGATTAGCTACGTTGGCAGTTAGATAGTAAATGAATATTTTAATCCCTTGTGACCCCTTTCACCTCCTGAAACCAGTCTACAGGGTGTCTCGCCGTATATTCAGTTGGATTTGTCTCCTCTAAGACATGTCACCAGTAGCCACGAGACAGATGTGTTTTGTGTTTAAATCTTGTCACTTGTCACAAGTACACATACCTTTTGAGATTCTGAGATTCCTAAACTAGAGAGTTTGTAGCTCGTTAATATTCCAGCTTGGAATCTCTTGTTGGAATGTTAATTTCCTTTCCCTATTTTTGACTTTTTTCATACGATAACCTGTAACTACCAAATCCCTATTAGTAAGCGTTTCTTGACCACCTTTGGCATAGTCAGTTTTGGTTTAACAGCCCTATTTATGTCGATTGAGCCGAGGTATAATTTAATCCGATTTTACAATCAAGGTTAAGAGTTATCGTATTGATGGACATGGTGATCAGATAAGCCGATAGCTGGGCTTATCTCGGGCTTAAAAATCCGAAATCAAGCTAACCTGTCCGTTGAACAACGTACAGAGCCAGAAATCCCGAGCTCCAAAGAGTGTACAACTCCTTAGCTGGCTTATCATCCCTCTGAACGATATCCTCCATCCCTCCTTCTTGACCAAGAAATAGTCTCCTCATCCTCTTGCTATTGTTCAGGGATTGAGTGACCAGTGAGGTTATCAAAGGGCTTACCGTCGTCGTAGTATTACTAGCTCCAGTCAGGTTTGTACTAGAGGTCATGATGTCACTCTGCTCTTCGGGCGAAGATGAGCCTGAGGAGAATGAGAAGCTGAACTGGTCACTGACTGACGGCCAGGATTTTCGAAGGGCCCAAATGTACCAGGAGCAGGTGAGAATGATGTAGGCTATCCAGGTCACGATGTTCACTTGGTGGTGGTACACTAAGCTTTTTCTCAGGCCACTCTATCGTTTAGGTTTTTTTGAATTGAGGTTTTAAATACAATTAAAGATTTAATTTTTCGAAATCTACGTACCTGCATAGCTTGGCTTGCTGAGGCCATAATGTACACGATGAAACTCACGATTAATCCAAGACATTGGAACCTGCAAGGATGGAAAATTGATTAGGAAACGCTGTGTAAATTATTCAACTGAAATGACTTTTTGGAACGTTTGAAAAGCTTACACGAAAATGACAAGAATGGCCAAGGGGTCAGTATGAGCCCAGTCCATGAGCCAATTGAAAATGAGATCCAAGCCGAGAAGGATGAGTTGATAGGGCTCAAAGGATTTGGGATCTTCGTAGCTTCCATATCTCATCCCCTGGAAACTCTCACCAAAGTCTCCGTCCCCTTGAGGGACACTCATCTTTTTATATTAAAAGGAAACTCGATGTGGAATTGGGTATACTAATAATAAACTATGGGTTCATAGTGTCATTACATTTTTTTAAAGTCAATAACACTAAAAGAAAGTTACTTATTCACTTATTAATATAAGGAGTAATTGTTTATTTAACCCCAAAGTCGATATAAATAATATTTATAACCGTTATTTCGGATTGTAAAAGTAGATGTATCCAAGGTTTTGTGTCAGCTAGAATTTACTTTTCACAAGCTTAAAATACGCACAAATAAATACAATGTTGGCATAGGAACTAGAATGACAACAAGTGGTGGGATGGGGATTGAGCTTTACGATTCTCACCCGCCAGTTCAGCCCCGATTTTCGGAGTAAAGAAATCCCCCCATTTTAATATATTATAATATTATAATATAATTTATATATAATATATTATATATAATTATATAATTATATATATAATTATAATATAATATATTATATTATAATATAATTTTAACATACAAAATAAAATACAAAATGCACATTTAAATTTCTCACCATGTGGTCCCTTTAAAACTTTTTTTAGTACTAGGCGTCTGTATGTCTCTAAAAATGGGTTGGTTGTTAACCGAGGAGTAGTAAAACAGACAAACAAACAGACATATCGACAAATTTATAAATAAGGATTCATAAGAACTCGAGCAGTTTTTCTGTTATTTTATTTAAAATTTTCATCACATAATTTCCCCATACATTTCCCATCTAATCTATTTTTCTTATTATGAACAACACAGTGTGGGTAATCCGATCGTACACATAGGCCAGAAAAGGTCGGTTAGCTCTGAATGAGATGGCTCTTCTGAAACTAAGCGGTACGAGTTTTGCTATAGGGAAAAACATTCTATTGTTAACCCGAACTGCAATCATCTATTTCAATATTTTCAATTCAACTCTCCTACACAGTAGTTTAAATTTTAAAATCTTACCAACTGTAGCCCCTGCAGCCTCGGTCCCTACTTCGGTAATAGCAATGTAACATTTCTGCAGTATGGCATCGATATGAATACCAGGCTCGGACGTAATCCCCGAAAAGTCTGCTCGTCCAGGGATCAACATGGATTTAATCCCCATCTAAATTAACATTATTAATTAATTTTAATAACGATTGATATGAATTTCGGAGGCTGGACTTTATCCTGAAACTAAATGATTATTAAATATAATTTACTTTGTATTTGTATTAATTGCGGATAAGCAAGAATTGATTTTTAAAGTTTGTTAAATTATTAAATTATGTTAATTAAATTAGCACAAGCCAAATATTTTATAAAGCTAAACCTTACCCGAAACTTTAAGATTTTTCTCAGATACAAATATCACATTAACATATATAGAATTTTTTTGAAAATTGAAGACATGAACGTTTTAACGTGTATAGTTAACACCCGGTAGAAAGTATTTAAAATAAAAGTAAAAGAAACGTCTCTAACTTGCTTGAGCAGTCCATACTCGACGAAATCGATCTCAGTCTCGAGTCTAAACTTTGGCAAGGCAAGCTTGACATATCTTGGTGACATTTTGGCAGGAATCTCCGTCAATGAAATGATCTCACCGATTCTGGTGTCAACGTCTGTAAGGTTGACTCCCTCGTTTGGTAGAATGACGACGAGACTGAATCTATCCCCCTGGAATTAAAAAAAAAATGTCTGTAAAAAACAGAGCTATGCTTATTATAGATTTTTATATATTAAGTACTTCGTAAGGGATTGATATAGCACTGGCCATAAGGTCAGGGAGGTCAATGTAGGGGAATTCTCCTTCTTGCTCCATGAATATGGCGGGGGTGCTGTTGCCCATTTCGGTGAGGAAGAAATCTTGTGTACTGTCCTGAGGGTCGAAAGCTGATTTCCAGCTTCCCCGGAAGTAAATTGCGTTTACAACAATGGCTTGAGTCTTTGGCTCGATTGTTTCTGTAATTTATATTTGAAATAACAAGTAATAACTAATTGATTTAAAATTCATGTTAAAGCCTTTGCTAAGTCTTACCTGGTGAAATGGTGTTGTTAATTTTCCCCATAGTCAGCTCCTCAACCCAGCGGTTCATATCTTCGGCCACCTCCTCCTTCTTGGAAAAATTGACAGGGAGAACTTTGGTGAAGAACTTACTTTGTAAGATTTGCAAAAAGTCCGGCTTGATCGACACCTTATTTGTTACATAAAGTCGATTAGCCGTGCTCAAGAACGTGTCAATATTTTCCTGTCATTTTCAAAATCCAAACATTATGAACCATAACCACCTCTGACATGACATTTTCAAAGGCTCATTACATGAAGGGAGAAGAGAATGTCGGAAAGGCCGTCGTAAATAACCGACTCATTAAGCCCTCTGAAACCCAGTGCTTCATGAAGCTCATCGGCCGTCAACCCCTCAGCCCCTACTCTCAGCATCGCCAAAACGCTCCCAAGGCTTAAGGGAGAGATGACAAAACTGTCCAGCATCGTGTTGCTCGTCACCTGGGTAAATATCCCTTTAGTTAATTAGCTTAATATTTAAATTTAATTTTTAAATATATATTAATTGCTAATTAGCCTTGTTACCTCATAGAGATCCCTTGTGAATCGGCTGTTGGCCTCGGACACAGCCAAGCCCGAACTTCCGATGAAATCTTCCGCCATCATCCCATTAAGAAGTATGAGTTTCAAAAATAAAATCAATTGCAAATTCTTCAGCCCCATTGTTACTCGAATAGAATCAATTTTGGTAATTTCTAAATGATCCATACTGCTTTTTTTAAAACCTAGTCTACCTAGTTGTCTTGAGAGGTTTAAAATGAAATCGAATAGTTTGTTAGATACTCATCTTCCCACCTGATTCCCATAACCATATTTGTAGAGTCTAGGCTAATAAGCCGTATTAGAATCAAAAACCTAACCAACCGGGTTAGAGGCTCTTTTAGCAGGTCAGTTAGGTCGTTATGAGCTCTAACCTCTGCCAATAATAATTAGACCTAACCTGTTTTTTTCATACAATTTATTTCCATAATCTTTGAAAGCTCGGATTTGGTCCGATATTGTTTTGATAATGTTTCATACATAAATAAACTCGTTAATGCTAATGTGGTTTAACTTATTAAATTTTAATTAAGATAATCCACTGAATATATACTACTGAATGCATCTTACTAAATCCAAACTCTTGAAAAGCTAAATCAATGAGCTCGTGCTGATAAATCCATCCCCATAAAAATTCCATTTCTCTGAATTAAAATTGCAAAAAACCCGATCGGGTATCCAAGTGGACAATTAATTGGGAGCCAAAGTTGAGTCATCAATTGAAAACACGTGGCGGTGCTATTGTATCCTAATTAAGCCATTAGTATATCCCCCACGTCCATCAGGGCTCATCTTACATACAATTGCAAATAAAGCACTCAGCCCCTATACATCCATTACAAATCCTATTAAAGTAGATATTAAGTAATTAAGAGCCATTAATTTAATAATTTATGACAATCTAAATGCTGAGAATTAATTTATTATTTTCTAAAAGTGCTGGTACTTTTATGAGCTCTCGTGTCTGTCTGTCTCTTACTTCTACCTCTCTGTTCATTATGCCAAGCTCCAGCCTCCATAATAAATGTGTGCATATCCCCTCATAAAATTCTCTGGGTTGATGAATAGCTTTGAGAGTGAGTTGATCACTTCCGATTTGGACAGGAGAATATAATGAGGGGAAAGCAGATTTTTTAGATTAGAGGGGGATATTATTATTATCATTTTAGCCTCACACTTGGGCCAATCAATCTACCCTCATTTACCACTTGATGCTACGTCCTAAATGTCTGCTCTGCATGTAAGTGCATATGTTTGTCTGCGTTGTAGATGGATGTTGAATGTGCACAAGTGTGGGCTGAATTGTGGAGGATAGTTAAGTCTTAACAATGGGATTGTTTAATGAGTCAACAATTAGTTGAGTCTCCTCCCTTGGCTTGGAGACATTTAAAAAGGGACAGAGTTCCGTGGGACGATTGGATTTGGCCTGTGAGCTTCGCAGGACCAACATCCAAACTTATCAGTTTTTTAAAGTTTTTTTTGAAGTTTTGAGTTTGTATTTTTTTTTGTGAAACTACAGTTAGTTTTTATTTTAGGGATTTTAAATTAAAATTTTCGGGGTTACCAGATCCGTTTCATGATTTAATTTTCCTTAGATTACCTTATTGTTATCTGTAGCTACTTAGCATAGTTGGTTTATATTCTTATTTAGTTGCAGATCGGGTTTAGTTTCCAGAAAATTTAATTTCATAAGTTCATATTTGATATTGATTTTTTTTGTCTTTGCTTAATGTTTTGTTTAAATAACAACTATCTAAATTCGTATCCAAGAAAAATCTTCTAGTTGCAGGTAAAGTTTAGATTTATGAAATATTTGGCTTCTGCTAATTTAATTTAGAATTCAACAAACTACATTAAAAATCAATTCCAGCTTGTCCTCAATTAAGACAAACTAAAAACAAATTAAATTAAATGATATTTAATGATAATTAAATTGGTTTCAGGATCAAGTCCAGCCTCCCAGCAACCGATTCAAATCGCTTCTAAGGATTACTCAGCCTCAATCCTCGTCTAATTACAATTAACCACAAATATCGACTCCCTTAAGCCAGTTGGGAATCTCTTCATCATCAATCTCTCAAATGTAAGAACTACTAAACCATTATGATTTTATTTTTAACCTTAACTGATCAAAATTAGATCAAGTTGAGAGATTTGAAATAATAGATTAAATCGTATTTACTACCCCTAAAAGATTTTATTGAATTACTATAAGCAGTAGCCAGAGGGAAGCAATGGCTATAGAATCCTCCTTGTGTTTTTTTTTAAACCCGTATCATTTTTAATGATTTATAATTTTGTTTTACAATCATAACAGTCAAAAAACAAAAAAAAATAAACCGTTGTATATAAAAGTGACGCAAAAAAAAAACTAAAATATTGAGAACCTTGTAATTTCAAGTTTTTAAAAGTTAATTGTACCAGATTAAGAAGAGATTAAAAACTCTAGTTCCATGTCTTCCCGATATTTGTATAGTTTAAAATTTAACTAATTGAGAAAGATAATTTTTAAATATTGTAATTAATGACTCTGATGCAGTCATTGAGAATTGCTGTAAGACAATCATCCAACTAGATTATAAGTAGTTCCATAAACTGATATTGATTTCCTAATCTCTTGTGTCTTAAAACAACTACTGGTGTTCCAACCATGTGCCTTAAATATTAAATGTCAAATATTTTACCATAGACTAAAAATAACTAAATATATGAACCAGTGTAAAAACAGTTAGCTTAAATTTATGATGTACGATTCATAAGCTTATTTTCAAAATTAAAATAAAACTCAATGAGTCATTAATACATTTTAAAAAGTACACAGAAAAAAGAGTCTTTCTTAATTTAAATATGTCACAAGCACTTCAGAAGGAAACTTTTTTGTTACCAAAATTTAGCTTAAAAAATGAATTTATTTTACAGTTCACAATAAGGAAAGATAATTTTCAAACAACTTGACTACAAAGTTTTTATGCCATCATTGCCAAGTCAATCCAATCTCTGTAGTAGGAAACATCTTGGAAAAAATCCACAAACTTATTATCATGCTCATGTTTAACAACCAGAATCGACACACCGAAACTAACCACCCCGACTTGAAACGGATGCCCCTTATCCATTTTTATCAATGCCCCTCCCGAATCTCCCTGTCCAAATTAAACAAAGATAACAATTAATTAATTAAAATAATTAAAATAATTAAAATAATTAAAATCTAAATTTTCTTAAAGACATTGATAAATTAATCCAAAGCCCAAAAATAAGCTTACCTGTCCAACAAGCTTAAAGCTCGTGTTTTTGTTGAACGAAGTACAAAGGGTGGAATAAAAAGCCCCCTTGTATTTCGGATATCCTTCGATAATCCTCCTCGGATATGAATACGAAACTTGGATGACGTCATCACAAATACTCTGATTTTGAACAAACAACTCCTCAGTTGACTGCAAAATGTGCGGCAGACGGGGATGAGGGATCGTCAAGTTTGTCAACCCCCAACCGCTGACTTTGACCTTCTTCCCAACATAAGTCATGTCTATATTAATTAAAAATAATTAAAGTGCTCTCGAATAAAAAAACACTTTGAAATAGTCGACTACTTCTCTTGGACAAGGCGATGGGTTTGATGTAGTCATTGAACTTGATCTTCTCCTTCAGTTTAATGATCAAGACGTCATTATAAATGGCACCTTCATCGTATCCGTAGTGGAAGAGGATCTTTTCAATTTCGTATGCCTTCGAAGCCTTCCCGTACTTGACCTCATCATCAGAGCAGAGGTCAGTGTCACCCAGTACCACACTCACATCCGATATGACAGGATAACCTCTAAGTTTGGAGCTGAAAGGTAAACAACCACATGTTTCAGTTACCGTCCTACTGACAATTCCAACAATAGCGATTTGGAATTAGAACATTAGAAGTGATCGTAGACCTTGGATAGAAGCAGTGGGCAGCTGATAATATAAATTGATTGGAAACTATTGACCCTCCACAAAAATGAGCACCGTCAGCTGTACAGTTTGCATCTTGTCGGTTGATGTCTTCAGTGAGGTTGCGAGACTTGAGAAATTCCAAGGGGTACAACCTCCTTAAGCTAACTTGCCAAGGAACCTCGGAAATCAACGTGTCTTTCCCATTAACAACCAAAGCTTCTTCGAATTCCAAGTCCCTGAATTTTTTAAATCCGTCATTATCTTATCATATACTGCCAGCCATAATACAATCAGCCAAATATGCTCAATCCATAAAAATTCCTTTAAAACTAATCGTTACACATCGTCTGAGATCTCAACAGAGTTCTTCCATTGTTGGTCCTGAGGTCCGATAATCTTTTGGGTACTTATCGGTTCCACGGGTCTTGTTTGACTGTACTCAGGAGCCCAGTTTGAGATGTCACCCTTTTCCTTAAAACTGTCAACTTCAGCTTGTTCAGCTGAAGTTGTTTCTTCTGTTTAAAAAAAGCTATGTTTCTCAAAAATTAAAATTTAATTTCTTTAAGGTAATTGGAAGTGACCATTGTGTTTTGGCGAGTGATCTTTGACTTGGGACACTTGGGTAATCTTAATTTTCCATCTGTATTTCTTGCTGGACATAACTCCAACGATGATGAGGGATTTCATGCTGTGCACCACACTTTGATCGATTACGACTAGTTCAAATTCAAATCAGGACATGTTAAATAATTATTGCTTTAGTTAACTAAAATGAACTCTGACCTCCATAACCCGTAAGGTTTCCACATCTCGGTGGGGGTCGCCAGTTAGGGAAGCCTTGGAGAAAAATCATATCAGATTCGCAACCCGAGTGGGGAACGAATCCATTCCCTTCCATACGACTATCCACAAACTCTACGCTGTGAATTATAATTAAATTAGCTTAGATGAAGTTAATTATGTTTTTTTAAATATCGTACATGAGTCCTTGGATTTTGGGGCTTAGCTTGAATTCGAATTTACAGACTAAATCCCCTGAAGAGAACTCGGGATATTCGGGGGATTGGAAAAATCCCGTTCGAAGTCCTGATTTTATGTCCCCACAAGAGCCGATTTTTTTCAGAGTCACTAACAATTTAAATTTAAAGATTAAAAAAAAATATTATAGATTTTGAAAAAATGTGACATTTAAAAAAATCCTTACGATCGCAACAAGCCAATTGAGTTGTACAATATCCTACAATCTTTCCTCCTTTGGCTTTACATTCCGTAAAATTTCCTGTGCATACTCCAGGACATGTCAAAGCTGCCAAAAAAATTAGCGATATCACATTAACAATTAAATTAAAATTTTAAATTAAAAAAAAATTAATTCTCACCTCTACATTTAAGGGGAAATAGTACGAAAGGTAAAATAATAACTAGACTTAAAGCCCGAACTATCCCCTTCATATTATCTAAGCTGAATTTCCTACCTCTATTTGTTATTACTATTATTTTGGATAGATTAAAAAGTGAATAGTTAAGAGAAAATTAAATTCAACTAATTAATACTAAATGTAACCATGTAAGAAGTACAGACTTAGATATTTTTCAACAGTTTATTTAATTTTCTGTTTTTAATAGCCGACTGAGTTACAATTTTTATGGACAGTTAACAATCAAGGACGATACGTCCAAAAGAATGCGGACAATCAAAAAAAATATGGCTGCTGAGGAATTGTATAAATTTGAGCATGATGTCCCAAAAGAGTCACGACAACTATTTCAAAAGTCATTCATCCATTCCCAATATGTTTATTCTAAAAGATCGAGTAGGACAGGGGAACGTAACTCACAGGGTTGAACAGTAAAGTGGATTTAATTCCTAATCGCGTGTTCTTGATCTAGGTCACATCGAATAGTCAGTTTAGAGATCTCCGATTCTAATCATCAAGGCAAGAGTTTCTATCCCTCAGTCGTGTCTCCAGTATACAAAACCCAATATATGACCTTGACTTGGATTCATCATTTCTTTTCAGGTATTTGGAATGCAGTTGGCAGTGACTAGCAGTGATTCGATATTCAATTAATTATTATCAGATTGATTCTACAAAAGTCATCCTTGGAAGATTTATGGTTTTAGGTAGGGTATTTATTGATATCTTGCAACGGGAAGATAATTTCTTTGGAAAAATAACTCGCGTGAAGTTAGTACCAAAAAAATATTGTACTATAGTACAACAAAAATATTGTACTATAGTACAAAAAAACTATTGTACTACAGTACAAAAAAAAATTGTACTGTAGGAAGTTAGTACATAAAAAAAATTGTACTGGCCGTAACAAAAAAATTGTACTGTAGGAAGTTAGTACAAAAAAATTTGTACTGGCCGTAACAAAAAAATTTGTACTGGCCATAACAAAAAAAAAGTGTACTGCACGTAACATAAAAAAATTCACTCAGCTTACTATCGAAGAGGAAACCCAGTCGGGTCACAAATAAGGAGGGTTTTCAGGGTAGTCGGTAAATATGTACCGGTAAATATGTCCCCGTGGTAAATATGTACCGATAAAAACAATAATTCCAGATTTTTTCAAAGAACGTTAAGAGATAAAAGAACTGAATGGGATGACATATCAACCTTCATAAAAAATAGATACTGCATTCACTAAGGGTCACCAAATTTTGTTTACTAATAAAGTAACTCATAAGAAACAGCGTTTTAAAATCTTGAGATTGGTTAAAAATGTGTAATATCCATTAGGAATTTTTTACCAATATGCTTTTAACATGCGGTTAAATGGCGACAAAGATTACTTTCGGAAATTTTGGCGATAAAAAATCCATACTGCGAGTGCTTGCAAGCAGCAAACTTCATACACTGATGAAGTAACTTATAAGAATCAAATTTAAAACCTACAGTGCAGAACTTGTATAGCCCGAGCCAGGTGTATAATTCGAACACAAGACAATATTTTTGCCAATCTGCCTTTGTATTGTGATTTAAGGCCCACAATCTACCATCGTACGAAATTTCAGGTTTCTAGCCCCCACGGGTCAACCGTTCATCGAATCAGGGCCATCTTCGAACTCGAATTCCCAACTTTGGCCAACGCTCCTGTGTGCAAAATCAAGACCATTAACATAGCTACAAAATAATTAACATTTAAAACCATGTTTCATTCGTCGATTTTGAGTAATCTTCAAAGAAAAGTGAAATTAATTTTTTTCAATTAATTTTTAAAATAATTTATAAATCAAGTTTAAAAAAAAGTGCAAAAAATATAAATATTAACTAATTTTCAACATTGCAAGCATCAACACCATAAACATAGCTACGAAATCATCAACAATAAAAACTAACATTTACTGGTGGATTTTGAGTAATCTTAAAAGAAAAGTGAAATTCATTTTTTCAATTAATTTTTCAAAATCATTTATAAATCAAGTTAAAAAAGTACAAAAAATATAAATTTTAACTAATTTTCAACATTGCAAAGATCAAGACCATTAACATAGCTACGAAATCATCAACAATAAAAACTAACATTTACTGGTGGATTTTGAGTAATCTTCAACGAAAAGTGAAATTAATTATATTTTTGTTGTACTATAGTACAATATTTTTTTTGTACTATAGTACAATATTTTTTTTGTACTATAGTACAATATTTTTTATATACTATACTGTAATGTAAATGACGAAGGAACTCAAGTACCTGTATTGAACACTATTAACTAACTCTACGTACCAAATAGTTTTCTTGGATCTGTATCTTTTGATAATAAGGTGTGTCTGCATAAATAACACAATACAATTCCATCCTATATTAGCATCTAAAATCATTCACCATTAAATAATATGTGTTTAAAAACAGGGAATGGCCAAAAGGCTCATAACTTTTTAACCTCATTTGCATAATACCAATTCCGCCAAGAAACCTCTAAAGAGTGATACCTAAGGATTGAAATAATTAGGCTAATGGAAAATTTTAGGCTAGAAACTCATCTCATCAGTACATGATGATCAACATCATCATCATCATAACAACTACCAACGACCAGTAAAGTGTGGGTTTGAACTGCCTGATGTGATGACCTTTTAAATCCAGTAGAGTCAACAATCAACACTTTCGAGCCAAGTTTAGCTTTAAGACACGATGAACCTGTCCAGGTTACACAGAGAGTCTAATTAGCATCTTGGCTTCAGCAAGACGCACGAATCTTGTCAATCATCCTCTCTCTTTTACATTTAATAACATTAAAATATCCCAAGCCCTTATCAATCACACGAAAATATTCTAATTCAATTTATTAACTCAGCAAACCTGGATCAGCCTGAATATACCTGGATCAGTCTGATCTGTTCCAACTACACGATTGTATTTTTTTCCAACCTTAGCTTCTTAGCTACTCATTCAATCTTGATTAAGCATCTCAAACTTAAACCAATAATTAAAAGAACAAGTCAAATAATAATCTTGCTTAAATCAAAGTTCAAACAGGTTGAGTAACAACCCTACTGACAAAACATGGTCACCCAAAAAGGCACTGACCCCCAAGGGTCTCAAAGTACAATTAGTTCCATCTCCCAAAAGTACAACTTTATGGAAGTATACGCGACAGTGGTAGCAGCCTTTGCCTTCCTCTGCATCGGCCTTTTAAGGGCCTTTACATCCCCTGCAATCTCGTCAATCAAAAATGACCCTGAGCTGTTCAACACAACGTCAATCCCTCCGAAAGAGGTCATTTCCTGGGTAGCGTCTGCCCCCCCTCTGGCCTCGTTTATCGGAACGATTCTAAGCGGTCCTATGCTTCAGTACTGTGGTCGTCAAAAAACAATCGTTCTCCTCACCTTGCCATTAATAATCGGGTGGCTCCTCATTGGATTCGCCCAAGATGTCATCATGCTCATAAGTGGTCGACTACTCACCGGTTTGGCAGCCGGGATTTCCACAGCCGCTGCCCAGCTCTACGTCGGCGAGTGTGTTCGTGCCGAAGTTCGGGGGACTTTGGGCTTCCTTCCTGCAATGATGTTGGCCCTGGGGGTCCTCCTAGGCTTTGCAGCCAGTACGATCAACGTCGAATGGAGACACTTAGCCTTGATAATGCTATCCCTCCCGGTGCTTTTGTTAATTATGTCGGTAACCATCCCGGAGTCCCCCGCCTGGCTCATCTTGAGGAATAAGGACGAGGCTGCCACGAGTAGCTTGAGACGATTTCGAGGCAAGGATACAGACTTGTATGAGATTAATGAAGAGTTTGAAGCTATGAAGGCGGCCATATCAAAGAAACGAAGGGATAGCCATACTGGGATGGACTTGGATAAGCAGTCAGTATGGAAGATGGTCCAGGAGCGAAAGATATGGTTTTCAGCCTTCATCGCCGTATCCCTTATGATCTTCCAACAATTCGCAGGGGCTAACGTCGTCATATACTTCCTTAGTGTTATCCTGACAGAAGCAGAGCCTAATCTGTCGACACCAGATCCGTTTTCAGAGTTCGATCTCATCGACACTAACGATATGAACTCCTCCTTGTCAACCTCTTCTGACAATGTGACCAAGTTCCAAGTGCTTGACCACAATGTGAGCTCAGTGATCGTAGGGCTTGTCCAGTTCCTCGCATTCTTCCTCTCTCTTCCTTTAATCGACCGGATGGGGCGGAAAATCTTGCTCATCAGTTCCGCAGCCTTGATGACCCTGCCCTTTGGCCTCTTGGGATTCTACTTCTACTGCAATACGAACGTGGAGATGAACCCGGACTTGGAATACTTTGTGGAGTCAACTTATTCATGGTTGCCTCTGACATGCCTGTGCATATTCATTGCGGCCTATTCCATAGGATTCGGACCCGTGCCGTTTATAATCATGTCGGAGATATTTCCATCGCAGGCACGGAGCTATTTATGCTCCCTCACTTCCTTTGTCAATCATTTTGCATTGTTTATCACCATCAAGACATTCCCGGTGTTCATGGACTGGATCGGGCCACATTGGACTTTCTGGATGTTTGCAGGGTTCTGTGCAGGGTCCATCCTCCTTGTCGTCATCTTCGTCCCGGAGACGAAGGGGAAGACTTTGGCTCAGATTGAGAAGGAGTTTTCGAAAAAGGAAGTCTTGCCTTTGTTGTCCAGGAGAGATAGTCATGACTGTGGGCTGCCGTAAATTATATTAATTAATTAACAGGCGTTTGATAAGACTATATAGGAACTGATAATTTAGCAATTTAGGCATATAGTCGTCTACTGTAAATGTGTGATCAATTATACCCAAAAAATCTCCCTAAAAAGAGACAAAAGAAAATCAAAAAGACTAAATTGTTGACTTGACCAGGTTGTTCCTCCCTTAGTTATCATTCAGCAAGAGTTAATTAACTAATTATGCATATAATTATACTCAGACGCAGGGCTGAATTTAACTCAACTTAAACATGTTTTATGGTATTAATAAATCTTTGTTTATAAAACACGAACTGTTCAAGAGAGAATTAAATTTCAAGCTACCGTAAGGCCCCATTGCAGACGGCATACATACCACACGGCTTTCCCTGTCAAAAGGGCTGCGAGAGAGATGCTTTATTAGAATACGAGGATTCCGCCATGTCATCTCGGTTTAAAGGGGTCAGGTCAATGATACCGCAGTCAATCTCATAGGGTCGAATTGTCGAAAAAAGTACCCATTTTCCATGAAAAAGGCAGACAAAAAGGCATGTTTGATTGTTGGAAGGCATTGTGGTACACTGCTGGAGGGGCAAAATGAGATGCGTTTTTAATTGCCTGAAAAGCGGGAAATAACAACTTTTCAAATTACCACTAAAGAAGGGAATAACAAAGATTTACTTAATCAATTCAAATCATAATTAGATAAAAGTTTAATTGTAATTATGATTATAATTACTACTGCTAAAGGGGTATGAAATAAGGATATTATCCAGTTGTAAATAATTGAAATAAAACTGGCCCCAATACCAGTGTCCACTTCATCCGGGCCAGGAGAGTTCCATGTGTTCACTCGTTCCATCACCAGCTTCGGATTCGCACCTGTCCTCGCTGACCCCGGGATGAACCCGCAGTACATCCAAAACCCTTACTTCTACCCTCCTTCTCCATGGACCCTTCCTCCTTCAGGGCAGGATGACCTTTTTAAGTACGTACACAAACTAAAATGCCTCCATTATTCTTAACGTTTAGTCATCGCTTAACGCGATTTAAGACTTGGAACGACTCAAGAACTTGGTTGGGTATTTTTATGTTCGAGGGCCGAAACTACGATCTTAACCTGTGTGTTTATTTTTTACCCCTTAGATTTCGATTCGCCTCGAGTCAGTTAGGCCTATTGGTGAGGGGGGCTGAAATAATTCTAAGTACCCTATACCCGTGGGTAGATCCTGTACTCAGAGCTCAAATTGACGAATGGTTTTGTCGGAAGGAAGAATGTATAGCTTGTATAGCCAGCTCAGACCATCAACTCGTCGATCCATCTTATCAAAATCCAATCAATGAAAACGATGAAGGACTAGAGACTCATTCCTCTAGGTCGTCTGGGACACAAGAACGAAAGCTTGAACGGATTGGTTCTGAATCCGATGGATCTGATGCATCCTCCTGTTAGATTACTGATTAATTTTATTGTGTTATGACATTGATGTGTATATTGGATATGGGCTAATTTTTCATGGTTTGTGTTTAGTTGTTAAAGATTTAAGTGAGGAAGGAGACTCGGATGAAGACCTTGACGAAGATTCAGATGGATCTAATACCGAAGCCCTGATTGACCACCTAGAGACGAAATTTCGAGAGATTTTGGATGAAAAAATAGTTGAGACTGAAGGATTTTTTGACCATCATCAGTTTGTGATGAGTGTAGCATCTAAAAACATTTCTGACATTTCCAAGGGTATGATTTAATTATGTTTAAAACTAATGTTGATTACTCACTATTAGAGACATTTAAGTAGTACTTCTGAATTTATTTGTATCATTTTGTTTAGACATGAAAGAAAGAAAATCGGGACGTGAATTTTCGGGTCAAATGGGATTAGGCTCGGACGTTTTAGAAGTTGAAGATGAAGATGACGACAGACAAAGTGTTGAATCCGAAAACAACTCCTACAAGAATAAACTCCCTCAGTTTCCTCACCTTCCTCCTCGATCTAAATCTGATGGAGAAATCTACTACAGACCTTCTCCCAGAAAGCCCAAAAAGGTAGTTCATTTATGAATTCTGCGATTTACTTTCGATGCTATATTATGCTGATTGCCATGAACAATGTTCAAGTTCTTGTTTCTTTCATTTAAAATGTTACCTCTTCTTGATGACTTTCAGAGTGTAAGCGTTTGGGATACTGGATATGATATGTCTCCCGTTCAAAAACTTGATATGTGCCTTAATGAGATAGAAGAAATCATGAGTACATCTAATGGCAAAGAATCTGGAGGAATCGAGAGTTGTCCTACTGTTCCAGAAATTGTTCAAAAGTCTATGGTTCAGTTGATCATGACTGCACGGTCTGCCCTTAAAGGCTCTCTATCTCCTACTCCTACAGAAATAGACAAATCTCCAAGTATTATATCCAACTCTGGGAACCATGGGACGACGGAAGAAGGAGCTCAGCAAGGGCCCAGGAACTTATCAAATGGGAAGCACGTAGAGTCTCAGACAGATGACATGTCATTCATCGATCCTCGAGTCTCAATGCAACCGACAGAAGAGCCTGAAATTGCTCGTTTAGAAGTAGGAAACTTGAGAGATGCTAGGATGTCTCTTGTTATTCAGAGAAAGGATTTCTCAGATAGACTCAAACAGGTAATTTAAAGACCTGCGGTATCAGTTGAAATTTTTTAAAGTTATTTAATGCCTCCTAAATATAATCTTAACCTCTATTTGGTTTCAGGCTGGACCGGAAGATTCTATAAAAGGAGAGGAGAGGCGAATATATGAATTCGAAGAAGCTATCGAAGCAATTGACACTGCAATCGAATACAAAAACGAGATAATCTGTGGGCAGAAGTGCATTTTATCCAGTCAGTCAGCTCCAGGAAAAGTATGTTTATTCGGGATTCCGGATTTTTCTTGGCAGTAGATTAGTATATAAGGTGTTAAGTTAATCATAATTGTTGAAATTGTCCTTAAATAGACAGAAGCTGATTTGGTGACCCGACTTACCAATTTATCGTTATTGGATCTTCAACGACTCCTCTGCAAATATTTTTCTAAAGTAGTGGAACTTCGTTTCAGTAGTACTAAATTAGAGAAAGCTCTTGAAAAGTTGGAGGTGAGTTAAAGTTGCATTGAGTTTTCTAATCTGGTTTATTTATTCTGATTTATTATTATTGATATTTACTAAACAGGCAGATAAAGAGAAATTAAGTCGAAGAGTAGCAATGGATCACAAATTTATAAAAGAAAGAGATGGAGAGCACGAATTCGTAAGTGTTTGCATTTTATCCATGCATTGCATCAATGCTTACTTTATTCTTATTATTTTTACAGAGAATTAAACACTTGCTCAGTCAGTGCAATAAAGATCCCAATGCCGCAGTAGACAGCCATATTCGAACGCTAGAGAAGGCACTTAGCGTGGCCAAGCGAAAGCAGTACGACTTGGAGACGTCTCTAACTGAGCTCTTGGTTCGACATGGATACCTACTCAATGGAGCGGGTAAGAATTGTTCTATTTAAATTGGAAGATGTTCAACTGAAGATGAGTTCAATTGTTCCTAACGTTGCGACATGTATTATATTATAGACTACGATGTGAAGCAAGTAGTTAGGATGTTGGGTATCGACACCGTGCAAATGGGCCTAAACTGGCGGGATGGAAAAATGGAAGAACGAAGAAAGAGAGATGGCAGAGGGCAATACACTGGTCTGATTCCAAGCAAGTTGGTCTCGGCACTGGAATCAGGTCCACCACCGGGTCAAGGGCTGAGTCGACGTATGAAAGAGGCATCTAGTCAGCGTCGAAACGCTCACTCCTCTTCCAGTCATCACCATCCTCAGCCTCTGATTGACCTCTCAAGAAAAGGTCACTCTTCTCGCCATCCTGAGCCGCCTCCAGAACCTTTGTCAACCGTCCGTCGACACAAGAAGAAACTCATTATTCAACCTTCTCAGCCTTCTTCCTCTCACCACAATTATCATCATCACTAAGTATTAACAAGGACCGATCAAGTATGCCATCCTCTTACCTATTTGCTCAAAAATACACTAGGTAATTATTTAGTATAGAATTTTTCAATTCTTGTGACCTCTTGTTATTAGCTTTCTTTCTTTATTTTTTGGAAAAGGAAAGAAAGCATGAATTTATTCGCTCGTGTGTCAAGTACTATATTTTGATAAGTTTGCATCTGTAAATGGATTTAGATTTACTTACAAAATGGAAAGTTGAAGAAAAATAAGCAATTTAAAATATTTTTGTTTGACGGACTATTGGTATTTTTTATGTATTTGGGCTAGTGTATTATCGAACCTAACGAACCACCCTCACGGGTCATATATTTTTTATCGATTTGTTCCAAGTTTTCGAGTTGAAAGATTTAAATAGAATATTGTAATCGATAGTCTCAGATTTTGAACTCCTATTTCGTCTTAGAAGTCTAAGATTAATCTCATAACTTGTGTGTGGATTTTTTAAATTTAACATTAAATGATGCAACACTTAATACATTCGAATTCAGTACGATCAATATTTCTTGATTAGTGTATAATTCAGTCTATTGTAATTCAATTGCAAGTGATTAAGATAAACAAGCTAAGATTTAAGTGAAATCAAAGCTTTATAACTACAGCACCGATTTATAACACTTTTCGATCATGAAGCTCAGAATGGAGATAGCCATGCAAATGATGTACAAATAAAAGACCACAGCTCCATTAGATTCCAAATTCTGAGCTTTGACCATTTTCTTTAAGGCCGAGAGCTTCCCTTCAATTCGTCCCATCTCAAAGAATTTTCTGAATCCCAGCAGATGTTTAAACATGTTGTAAATTCCGGAACTGACAATAATCCCGAACCTTTTCCGCATTGCCCCCCCTTGCTTGGATATCTTCCATCCCTGAGGGTGGGGAAATATCTCATCCTTCCCTTTATAATAGGGATTTCTGGGGTTCGAGTTCTTGAAATCTGCAAGCTCATAGTCAATCTGACTTTTCGGAGTGAGATACACGACCATGCTATTACAATCTTGGTTGGACATTGTTGATACAAGCTCTTCTTTGAAAACACCTTCGATTTGATTTAAGAGGGGTTTCGCTATTTCACAGAATTTGGTGGTGTTGGCCATCCGGTCGTGCCGTCTATAAAACTCGATGAGGCTACAAAAATTTATAAATTCCTCTCCAACTTTGGTCCACGCAAACCAATTCTCACCAACTCCAAATTTATTTGTGTTACGAAGGTATTTAAGCCATTGTTGTTGGTCATTATCTTCCACAAATAAGGTCAGGATCTTACTGTGTTTTACTTGCTCTAGTGTTTCCCAACGGTTCGTTTGGGGCAGAGGGGCTGTGATATCAGTGATCACAAGCCCTATGTACCTGAAACACAAAAATCATCAATCAGGCATGCAAAAGTTCCAGGATGGAATTCCCTACTTCTTGTAGGTCTTTTTTTAGTAGATCGGTCACCGGAAGTAAACTTAAAAACGAGACTAGCAAAATTGTAAATATTTTCTTTCAAAAAGCACTTACCCATTTACTAGGACAATAGCCATGATCAAAAAGGTCCCCCATGTTGTTCTAAACATGAAGAGTAAGTAGTTGGAGCTTATGTTTCTCCCATTCCCTCTCGGATATTGATTAACAAGGGAGAAGGTAAGAGCCTCGAAGATCAGCCAAAATGTCGACTTGAAAGGGACACCCTGAACTTTGTAAAGGACTCCGGCACAGACCAAAGGAGCAACGATAAGGGTGAGGGCGATCGTTATCCAACTCCACTTGTCAAATGGGATGAGATAAGCCCCAAAGTTGATGGCGCCTGTGGAAACGCCATTACAGGTTATGAAGTTATAGCTCCCTGTTTCCAAAACCACCCGGTGCAAATAAGGGTCCGGGTAAGTTGTTATCTGAGTCATCACTGTCGGATATTTACCCGGCCTGGCATATGTCCTGTTCAGCCATTTGACAGGGGTGAAAAGGATTTTCAAAATGTAGTTATCCAGGGTTACAGTCGGTTCGGAGTTTTTGATGACATTTCCTAGAATTATTTCACTCAGGTAAGGTGGGATCGTAGGCTCATTGCCTCGGTGCCCTGAACGGAGAGTGGATGTCCAGATGTAATTAAGCCCATCCTGGTTGATTCTCTGTGCTTCGTTCCTCAGTCCCGAAGGGGTCCACATCTTGATAGGGTAAAGGTCACGTCTATCATATTCACAGTGCTTGCATACGTAGTAGAATGAAATGATGGCTAGGGTAGCTGCAGAGGTATTTTCCGAAGCTAAAATACCTACGTATATTTCGTTGGAAACGATATTGGAATTGAGGACTTGGTTGGGTTCGTCATTAATTGGTCCTTTGTCAAACTGGAAATAGTTCTCAATCCTTTCTCCACTTGTGTTTCTAAAAAGGTATATTATTTCTCGAAAAGAAGTGTCTCCAGGATTAAAAAGATCGTAAGTACTGACAAAGTACCCGGCGACGGTTTCCATAATGGAAGCATTGACATCCAAAGGGAACAAGAATAGGAATATTTGTCCAAACCTGTATTTCTTATCCAGAGATGAATTACTGGAGCACCACTCCAAATCCAAAGACTTGTATTCTTGGAGATAGATTGGAGTCTTAAATTCCGCATTGCTTAATGTACCAAAGTCATCGGAATTGGAATCCCGAACAGTTATCAGATGAATTACAGAATCATGGAAGTCATTTATCAAGTCAATCAAAGGCTTAGGATTAGTTGGAGCTATTTCTCTAGCTCCATGAATCTTTGCTGGACTTTTACTTTTTTCGAAATGTTTGGAGTAATCGTTTAGTAAGGATAACGACGAGGGTACCTGGTATTCCTGGATACTGGAATCGTTTTCAGGATTTCCTAAGCCTAGTTTGACAGCTACTGACAATTCTATAATAATTAAATAAACTGATGAAGGGGTTGTAATTTTCATACTTGTTTCCTGAGTCTCGGAGATTCGGTTCGGAGGTCGAAATGGAAATGATATTGTCAATCAATTGTCGGGCTGGTTTCACATCGATTGAACTTGAGAATTTAGAATTCATTCAGTCTAAAACAATTCAAGTGCATCTTGAGGTTGGGAAGTCCGAAAAGTTTGTTTGATTATCTTTGTAAGTACGTAGCTTAACCTTGTAGCTAGATGCTCCATTTCTGTCCGTACCCGCCTCACTTATCCAAAATGAATTGAAAAGCTTTGATCCGCACTATTAGACATATCATCGTTTATACATAAAATATCCCAAAGTATCTGTCAAATTAGATTATCATCAGGAATGGTAGGAAGTCGAAAATAAGTAACACTGCCAATGCTAGGTGGTTAGTGCATTCTTGAGTGTGCGAACTGCCAGGGTCAGGACACTTGAGCCCATTGATACAGATAGATAGATAAAGTGGGTCTCAGTCAAGTACTCAGTCTATTCAAAATAGGCAAGGCATTTATTTGAACACGCTCAGAATGATGAAAGCCTCTTCTAGTTGTCATCAAAAACAGATTAACATAACCCAGAATTTACCGTATAAATTTTAACCAATCATGTTTATTAGAACTTTAGAAAATACATTTTCCTCACGAGCAAAGTTGCTGCTATTTTCGAATCGAGTGTGTAGAATATTTCCATCATCCATACATTTCGAATATTATTTTCTAACAGATAACAATTTCCTTTAACGAATCAAATACCATAACTTCCGGCAGTAGCATCAAGATTTAACTTTCGTTCTACTATGAAAAAAATAAGCGTCCACATCAAAATTACCACTTTGCAGAATTCAGAGAAAACTCTTGATGACTTCGTATAATGAATAATCTAGTGATTGTTTCATAGAACAATGCGTACATACCGACTTAAGTGCACGAACTCTACAAACATTGAAAGTTCTAAAAAATTAACTAACTCTTCCTAATAAATATTATCTAAGTAAACACACACGTAAAAATCTCCACACTCACAGTTATTCAGAGAAAATACATGTATCGCCCTATTCGTTCTTTGTAACCTTTTCAAGACCATTTTTTGAAAGCGCAATAGTTATTTTCACGATCCGAGAAAAGGCTTCTTACACATTTCTCACGCACTTTAATTCTTCATTCATGCATTCCTTAAATACCTAACAAAGTAAAACCTCTCACTCAAGCAACGGTTATTTCAAACCAGTAGCTCAATGATGAAATCTCAAGTTACAAATTAAAAAATATTCTAAATCTTGACTAAAATACATAGATTCAATTAATGTAGTACACAAAATAAATCTTTCTCGCATGTGCACATGTCAAGTTATAATTCTCTTGAACGAAGCCATGAGTTTCACTCATTTCAGTCGTACAAGCCTCCAGTCAACCTTCATTATCAATCTATATCACATCATTAATCAATTTAGCGACTAATTTTAGTGAAACGATAAGGAATTCCTTTCATATTAACAGTACACGATATTCGAGTCAGTTTTCATTGTCAAAATATTCATGGATGTAATCGACTCGGTTCAGTTTACTGCAATCCTGCGATTAGGGTCTTCTCTGTCCACATTTACTATTTTAAGTGATCCAAGCAAATCTTGCAGAAGATAAGTTAGCTTAAGGCTGGAATATATAACAGGTTGTTTGCTCAACAAATAATACACTGTGGAGCTCTACAACGCAAAGATTTGTAAGTAGCATCATTAAAAGAAACCATTTTCGATTTCTTTTATACTGTCAATAATTATTCGCAGCGATTCCCATCAATGGGCATTGTGTGCAAGACTTCGTCCAGTAGTTGCAAAGCTCGATGCAGATGGACCTGTAAAATTTTTATTTTGGCTTGGTTAAAAAAGAGCCAGTTAATTTAATATATATCAAATACCTCAATCCAACAAGGAGTCTCTTTAATTGATTGACGTGGGTAGTCTGGGCCCCATCCTTTAACAAAGCTAAGCCTTAGGATGCATAATCGTCTGAGATCGTCAACACCAATTCCTGCGGCAGCTGTCAAGCTCATAGCAATTCCAGGAGCTATTCCACCAACTGAATGCGGCCCTTGAAAATAAACCCATATAGTAACATGGTAATATAAGAATAAATCTGAATCAACCAGAAAATACAAGATGTACCTGGAATGTGTCCAGCAACTGCAGCAGCTTGGGCCGCGGCGGCAGCTTGTGCAGATGCTGCTTGTTGTTGCATTTGTCTCTGACACTGCCTCAGATCGAAAACTTTGATGTAAGCACTGGGGTACACTTTGTGCACAGCGTCTCCAGGAGCTCGTCCAGCCTCTCGATCTAGGTAATAACTTTGTACAAATACGCTGTGGTCCGATAAACAACGAAGCCAAACATCTCCTTCTCCTTTTAATTCAAGTTGGGCTCCCTTTCCAATATGTAATCTATTTATATGAAAGATAATGTTTAGAATAAACTCAAGACGGCTTATGCACTATTTCATATTTATTTATGACAACTACCTAGCCTTTTCACTTTGCTCTGTACGGTGTACATTGCTTAGTGCTCCAATACAGAATCGGTTTCCTCCGGATGGATCCACGTATCCATCGATCGTAACGCTTGGTAAAGTTGAAGGAACTTTAAATGTTTCTCCTACCTATATTTTTTAATTGAAAAACAAGTGTTGTTAATAACAAGCACAAATATGTGATGACGAACTCATCAATTACAAATCTTTAGTACCTGAGTATCTAATTCAAAATAAGCGATGGAGCACCAGAATTCGGGCTGAGGTTGTGTTGACAAGGGTGGTCCAGTACTTATGTTCATGTCGTGATAGAGTTGCTGCTGATGGACAGCTATTGTTTATAAATTCAAATTGGCTATAAATGACGAATTCTCTATGAAATTGACGAAGATGTCACGAAGGAATAAACATATATTACCGTATCCTGGATGAGTACGAAGATCAGTTGTTGGTTGCTGCATGCTTTGAGTATAACTCAGCGTGCTTGTTGGAGTACCATTCCACTGTGACTGGGGATAACCATTACTACTGGCAACAGCAGATTCAGTTGTATTCGACGATGACTGGCCAGAAGAAGACATTGTCATTCCATTAAAATCCATCCCTGAATATTGGGGCTGGGAGCATGCTAAACAAGGAATGATTTTGTTAGTCAAAAGATGAATTTTTACGACGAAGAGCCTGGTGCTTTATATTAACAAACCTCGGTCATTGGATTCAGGTGGGTAATAAGAATTTCCTTGTCTTCCTGCTCCAGAATTTTGAGAACTCCCCTGAGACTGGTCACCAACCTGAACGACCTGAGAAGAAGTTGAAGGACCGTCAACAGGAGAGGTAGGTCCAGAGCTAACTAAAGATGAAGGGGACTGGACATTTTGTGATTGAGATGGCTGAGACCCTGGTGTTGGTAATGGGTATGTGGGTGCAGGAGGATGATGCTGCACTGTCTGAGGTTGAGGTAGCTGAACTTGACCTATCCCAACAGATCCAACACTGGAAGCTGTTTGACTCGAAGACGACATAATGCTCGAGCCTTCAGCTGTGATTCCACCTCCGCCTCCTGCCGGTACATTCACACTGACTGTGACTGACTGTCGACGGTCCATTAAATCCATCGCACTTGAACCACCTGCTGAATACTCATCTTTGATTATGCGACTCGAACTTGGAGATTGAATACTCAGGCCTGACAAGTCTAGTAAAAAAACAATGTATATTTATCAATTTATTATGAGTTCAGAGAAGTTTTGTACCACACCACTGGGTATGAAGTATCGCACGAAATCCTTGAGTATATAATTCAAATTAATTCAAACTAACCGATCCCAGGAGACACTACTCGCTCATAGTGGTACGGATTGACACAAACGGAATCGCATTTGAGATCAAAAGCATACTGACAGAACTTTACATGTTTCAACTCATTTTTGTGAAGATCTGGCCACCTCCATATCCTCGCATAAATTACATGAGGGAACCCTTTTCTTCCGGCCACCTGGTAGAACAGACAAAAAAAATCATTTCTTGACCGTTACATCCAAACTTCTTTCACTGCATTAGATTGCAATTTTCAATATTTGTTTTTCTTTTTGTATGCACATGCACTTAAGATTAGTTGCAGTGCAAGGAGCAGAAAGACAAAATTTCTTATTCCTATTATACGCAGGTAGTCAATGCATGGAACATATAACATCTGCTACTCGAATTCCATTCTTAGAATCTAGCCTACTCTACGAACTAATTACAAGGAACATAACCCACCAACTCCACCCAGTAATTAAATTCATCCTCCCTAATCTTTCAACGGAGAAACTGGAGAGCTCACCTGAAGTCTGCCATCCAAGGTTCTCTGAATTGTCACACATTTGCTTGGCTGAGCCCCATTTGTGGTGATAGCGGCTATTAAGCTATCCAACTCATCTCGCTTTTCCTATACATACATGTATACATATTAATGAATGTAATAATTCTATACATTTCCACCTCCATCCCTTGAATATTTATCAAAGTTAATACAATATAAATCTAAGAATTACATCAAATGTGTATCACCTTCAATTTCTTCACGAGACTTTCAATAGCTCGTTTCGCAAAACTCTCTGATTCACCCCCCTGCCTGTGACACATGAGGGAATGCACGATAGAGAGACATGCATCCGCACTTGTAGGTGCACCCTGTGAGTTCATTCCGCCGTACTCCCCCATCGTTTGTGGATGGGCAGGAATCGGATGGGACGATGGGAAATGAGAGTTACTAGGAAGTGGGCCTCCCCCTGAAGAGCTGAGGATGTGCCCGTGCCCCTGATTACTGCTATTAGTGTGAATTAAATTCTGAATGTGGTGAGAGGAATGGGAGAGTTGGTGATGTGAGTTAGTACTCCCTCCTGAGTGCAAATTTGAGAGTTGGAGATGCTGATGAGATGATGATCCAGATGTTGAAATCGATGACGATTGTACTGAAGACTGTGGTTGTAGCGGATATTGATGAGGATGAGCCTGTTGTTGAACGTGATTAACTGCCGAAGTAGATCTTGGGCTTGGAGGAACTGGACCGTTGCTCCCAAGAGATCCACCGGAGTTCCAACCTTTGAGTAGAAATAACATCATCAACAGCCAGTTGAAAATTTAATCCATTAATCAGCATTTGATACTCAGTTGAAGATCATTCACGAAATCACGACTTTCCAAAAGCTACTAAAGAACTATTAGTTTTAAAGTATAGAATTAGCTCAATAAAGCACCAGAAGGGAAATAAAAACTGGAATCGTGTTCGTTAAACCATCCACAATTGATCTTTTGAGGGCTATGTCATTATTATCAAAAGTCCAGTGTCAGTATTTTACAAGCTGACGTTAGTCCTAATTCCTAGTGACAAAACATTCATCTCATACGAAGCAACATGCAACAACTTCTCAAACGATTAAGATCACCAGTATCACCACTTCTACCCCTCCTTAACCCTAATAGTTTTAAAACTAACACATCAACACAGAACCCCTCACTGAAGCCACAAACTCGTCTTAAACCTAGTATCAAAGACATGACAAGAAAAAGCTACTATACTAAATACAAAAATGCAGCAATTGATTATACCCAAAATGATGAGGGCGGAAGTAAGGCAAGAGCCAGCGTCTGTTGGACCAACCAACGGTTGACGGAAGGGATTAAAACGCTCCTCTCAATTGTAATCAATAGCACATGGATTTAAATTATTTCGACATGCAGTTTCCCAACCCTTTTTATATTCTCATCTCATTTGGCCAAGGCAAGACACGAACGTAAATACAGTCGCGAAACACCCAACAAGTCTGTACTTTTTCGGACCATTGAAGAACCTGTGAAAAGTATTCCATACAAAAATATGTTAGCACGGTCATCAACAAAACATTCAACATAGACTATAGCCAAGCACTGCTGCATATATTTTACCACTTACTAACCTAATTAGTCACATTGACATTATATACACACCAAGAGAGACCAAAAGTTAGAGAGGGTTAGAAACATTTAAATATATAGATTGATTTTAATAGCATCATGACACCCTCCTCGGATCATCTCAATGACTAACCACAATTACAGAGAGTCCCCACTGATCACATGAGGTCAAAAAGGGTTAGAATGTTAATTGGAGTCAATCTCCTAAAATTACACAGTTGAGAGCCCATCAATACACGACAGACACACCAGACAGTACAAGTAAACGTTAGTAACCGACAACCGTCCTTAGAGAAGACTTGATAGAGAATAAACAGATCTGTGTCCCTTATATTATCAGTCCCCTGTGCTACATTCGCAATGAGCCTGTGTCCCTTTAAAATCTTTACCAGATCCGACAGTCATTCTCACTACAAAAGAAAAGTAGGTAAGTTATATCAGATATCATTTCATTCAGTGGTCAGAGAGGTCAAATTACATGTCCTGTATTTTATATAGGTCCACCAATGTAGGGCTTTTAGATTTACATGTACTGACCTGATTGCCTTGAACTCCACATTTCGCTCTTCCTTTAACTCAAGGTTGAGAAATTAGAGTGAAGCGCTCTGCTGTCACTTTGTGAAAAAGTTAAGGACCAACTTTACTATCAAATATTCAGATTCCCAGTTGTGAAACGTTGAAGTAAGTTCGAATGATGCTCAGCGTTATTTCTTATCAATTTTGTGCGAAAGCCTCAGGTCCAAATACAACACCGATGGCTTCGTTTCACTTTTAGGGGGACATGTCTCACTCAGGCATCACGTACCAAAGGTATTGGGTTTAGTATATTCAATATAGTCCCTACTGACTGTACTGGCTTTATCTGCTACGAACAATTAAATATTTTAGTTAAGCCCTCTGACTCTGACCGATCAACATCAATTGTGACCTCCTCTCGAACCTTTGACCTTATGCTTTCTACTGATTTCTGAGATTGGTATTCTTTAAGGAGTTATTCGGTATCAACAAATAAAGTGGGACTAATAGTTATCGATGTGAATTTGGAGGGAGACAGCACTTTCATAAGCTCTAGCTCAGTTCGTTGGTCCTTTGACGTGAGAATTTATTCAACGATACAATAAGATATCATGCCTCGAAGATTTTTACCATTATTAAACCTAGAACCTATATGCTATTTAAAAATTTAGAGCTAAGATTAAATACTATTTCAAAAGTTAGTAAAGTGGTATGAGAACGATTGTATTGAACAGCTGAGTAGTCAGGGATGAGCGATGTTCATATAATTCAACCGTTTGAAAAAAATACCTCGTCAAGCGTCAACAATTGAAGTTTTCTTTGTGCACTCTATCCACAATGAACTACAGTCAGTTCACAGTTAGTGTAAACAATCAAACTATTGATCATATATTAGTGATTATTTCTGTACTTTAGTCTCTTCTCTCAATCACATTTTGGCCAACCACTGGAGCACTGTCAAAGTGTCAAAGTGTCAACTCTCTTAAAATTGTAAGGACAGGCAATGACTTTACAAGTCTACATAAATACTCTCGGACTCTCAGATAGTTTTGCAAGGGAGTTAGTTGTGCGAACTGCAAACTAGTCTATTTCGTTTATCTATGAGATTTATAGCAAATAATAACCACCAGCAACTCTGCCAAGTCACACCAATTCCCGATAACACAGATTTCTTTTGGACTGATTTTAGACTGTTTTGAAAAACAAAGCACAAAGGGAATGAGTCAGCCCTGACTTTCCATGAATTGTGATGAGCAATGAGGAGAGATTATGATCTGCATAAACCTCAATGACTTATAAAACTTATACTTGATAGTTTAGTTTTTTCAAATTTAAAAAAACGTGATGATAATGACTCCAATGCGTTTAATGGGATTCAATTTTTCAAACCTGATTATACGCTGCACCATCTAATACCGAGAAGAGGAGAGTATGATGCTTGAGGCAGATTGCGTGGGGGTTCACACCAAAAACTCACACATTCAATCCCTTCATTACCTATTTATGTAACTCTTCATGGGGCCTTGGTTAGGTTAGGGGGGCCTTTAATGTCAAAGGTGATTGACCCTGTGATATTCCAAAGGATGTGGATGCACCTCAACACTGGATTTTTTTTAGTGGGACTTTCGGAGTTTGGAGATGAATTTCCAGAAATTTATTCCCGGGCTGGGCTCAAGGTCGATTGGGCAGGAATTAGGCTCTCTTATTGGACATGCGGGTTGTTTGTAATGGATTAATTAGTGTTGCTAAAATTAGTTGATTGGGGATTTCAGTATGAGAATTTTAATTTTAACTATGAATTCCGAAGCTATTTCAATATTTTTATTTTCCTGAAGGGGAGTTTTTATGCAGACTTTACATTTATTGTGTATGGCAATTGTCAAGCATTTGTAATTCAACTTCCTGTCAATGTGAAGGAGGTTGGAAGCATGCATTAGATATCCAAGCGTACTAACTGTTCGGAAATTGTGTAACTTTAACTTAATATTAGTACTACTCCGGTATTTAAAACTGCCCAATTTGGTTTTTTTTGACCATATGTAGAAAGCGGATTAAATCAATTTGATACACGTTCCTAAAAACACACGTCTTAAAAAGCATGTAGTCGGACGGCAAATGAGTCATGTCTAACAATAAATCTAATTGTAAAAGAATGAATAATAATCAACACCTAATTAAAAAGAGTACCTTATTTAGCTTAGATTAGCAGTTAAATGAGACAGGTGATAAGTTGCTGGAGAAGAGACAAGATTAGATAAGCCTGGGAATAACTTGGACGAAGGCAATTAGTCAATGAGACTATGAGCTTTTAATTTAAGTTACCAGAAAGAGACTCAAGGTCACTGATGCTGTGTCACACTATTATTGAGAGAAGGGTGGCATTTACCATTTAAGGGTATTTCTATTTAAGATTATCCCCAAAAAGCCAAAGTGTTTTTGATCATAAATCTTTAGAGGTTTTTAGAATAGTTTCTGCTATTAATTGATTATCATATGACACAATGGGTTTGTCCTAGAATTTGTTTAAACTACGTAAATTATACATGAGCTTGACTCTTTAGCATGAAGTTGAGGCGTTGAAAGTGTTTATAGAATTAGGAATTAGTCAACAAGGAATGTTACTTTAAATTTTTTCTGGAATTTGCATAATCCTGCAAAATTTTAATTAAATGGGACAAATGCCTTCAGAGATAAGTGATTTCTAATTTTAATTAATTGAAGATGACAATTTCGAGATAGGAGAGGGTAGATATAAAAGGGGTTGAGAGATTCGATATTTTAACAGAAACGTTGCAGGAGGATCATATCATAAAGCTTGGCTGCTTTCCTTCTTGAATAATTTTCTAATTTTCGAAATGAAGAATCTTGTAAGTTCAAATTTCGAAATTCAAGTAAAAATTCGTAAATAAAATTTTAAAATCCTAACTGATTAAATTAAATTACTTTACTGCCCTAACGGTAGCTTATCATCGCTCTCTTCATCACCGCTGTTTGTGGTAACAACGGGTGGAACGCTGGTCAGTCCAAGCCTTGGTCAACGAATCCAAACCAAGGCCAAGTGTGGAGACCGAGGCCTCAGACCCAATGTAACACCGGGTTTCAACAGCAACAACAACAACAACAACAACAAACTAATCAAATTTGGCATAGTCAACCCCAAGGCTTTCGGCCTATTCCGAATGAAAATCTAGTTAAGCCTGGAGATGCATGGCCTCGTCCAAGCTCCAATGGCTGGGGTCGACCTCTGACCTCAACTCAAGCTCGACCGAGACCAAATACTCATCAGCGTCCTTTAGTTGATGTTCCGTACACGATCGAAATTGTTAACCACCGACCTCAGCAATCTAACACTGGGGGTTGGAAACGATAATGAAATTCCGGATCGCTTTGAAGAACGTGGATTCAAATTTTTAAAACCAAGTACTGTTATTAGCTTTATTTCAAAAGATTTATTTTCAAAATTATTTTCAACTCAGTTTCTTATTTCACTTCATCCCTTCTTAAATCTTATTTCGTTTCAAATTATTTTGCTCTGCAACGGGACAGATTTTTAATTATTTAATTTTTGAAGCTGTTTTCTAGTTCTATAGCAGATTATTAGTTCAGTTTTCATATTTGAACATGCTCTTCCAATTTTCCTAACTATAAGAAGTATAATTAGAGTCCATTCGTAAATGTAAAACTCATCTTTGTAAATAAAAAATTGATTTGCTCATACACCAAGTTTACTAGCTGTAAGACGTACTACAGACTACAGACGTTCTCGAAAGAATTCTTGTTTAAAGTTAACATATTAGAAAATGAGACATTTCGATCATCAATCAACTCCAATACGATTTGAATATCTTAAATAAAAATTCAATTTTAACTTTTGAAACCGAAAGTAAGGAAGAGTAGCAATCGGATTTTAAAGCCAATTATCTGTCAATACCAGAAGCCAAACATCTAATAATTAATTAAATTACTCAAAAATAGTCCCATAAAAAAAAATCTTAATAGAGAACAAAGGCTGCTGCTCTAACGTCTCAATATCCATGAGAATCGTCTGATTTTGATAATAATTTATGGAAAACAGAACGAGAACCACGTCGGCCTGAAAACGAATAGCGAAAGAAGCTTTGTGAGGTAGAGGTGTGGGATATTCCATTGGATTAATTATGTCACATCCTCATGAGATAAGATTCCCAGGTGGAGTTGGCTAACAATAAAGCTCAAAGATTAATGTTCTGCATCGTTAATTACAGGTGAATTTGTTCATAAGTGCATTGCTTGTCTAGAGCTTAAAGTCAGGACTGTTCGAAGACAACGAGTTGGTGGTTGGGGTTGAAGGTGCGGAATCCTTATGAAGAAAAAAAAGTCTTATCAATAACAAGGCAGATGAGCCCAAGGTTTTCCGTCACGATCATTGCTATCTTATTACTTAATCATTATTTGTATATTAGTTCATTATTTTCATTTTAGAATTTACAAAGTTCTCCAGCTCCAGAAACTACAATAACATCTTGTCATGTTCTCATTAAGACGAGATGAGAACTCGTTGTAAATTTTCGAAAAAAAAATCCACCCTGTTTTGAATAAGACTGGGTAAGTAAGTAAGATGTTTGGAGTGTATAAATCTCATCGGTTTATAATTGCAAATATAAGGAAATGTATTAACGCGTAATTATAATCTCACGTCTGTTTACGGTAGACTGACGATAGTTAAAGAAACAACACAGACTTTTGATTTAATCCGACAAGAGTTCCAGATGTCTCATGTATTTTTTAGGGAAAAAAAGGATGATTTAATCTTGGACTCATTGGATGTCGTAACGAGGTAATATAAAGGTCATGTTTTCCGGGTATTCTTCAGTTGTCTGTGGACATTGTTGATGGCAAGAGTATTGGAATTGCTAAGTTGGGATTAGAATAAATTATTATCATTTAAGTACTGTGCTTTATAAACACTCAACTGTATATTCATTATATGTACAATGAATATTTTGGTAAGAAGAAATTTGTCACCACATTTTTTTGAATATTTTGTGATTTTTAAAATTACAAATAAAGCCGATGGCGGTTTTGAGTATCAAACAATTCGGACCTAGACTTAATTTGTTTCAAGTTTACTAGCATGGCATTGTAGACATATTCCTTTGATATTCGATAAACTGTCCCAAGAATATATTCTCGTTTCAGTTTTTAAGATAGAGATTTATTCTACCTTTATAGCACTTTCAGAAGTGGAAAATACAGAATCGGCATCTCAAAATAAAATCCATACTGACATTACTGACCAATTTTCTGATATTATTATCGTTTGAGCAGATTTTATTCGCAGCCTTATGTGTTACTTCGGCCTTAGCCATTCCGGGATGTCCCCCTCAATCACCTAACCCACCAAAACTTCGTTCTAGTGGATGGGGTCAACCCCCTCCGCCACCTCCCCCACCAACTAAGGGCTGGGCACCCCCCACTACACCACCCCCACCTCCAACTCCACCACCAACGAAAGGATGGACTCCTCCTCCGACTCCACCACCCCCACCACCAACCAAAGGATGGACTTCACCCACTCAACCACCCCCACCACCACCAACGCAAGCATGGGGTTGGAGTAGTGACAATTCAGATGCCGGCAATGACGCCTCAAGTTACTACCGAGGAGGATCGTCTGGGGGTGACCGAGGTGGAGGATACGAAAGTGCCTACAGTAAGGGTCAAGAGGTTGAGTTCAGGGTGAGGAAACCTGCCTCGGGAAGGGTTCGATTCGAAGACGAGTACGTGCAGAAAAGTGTACAACGTTACAATAAGCCTGTGTACCGAAGCCCACCTGAGCCTGAACCGGCTGAACCCGCTTGGGTTCAGCCTCAGCCGTCAGGTGGGTGGGGTTGGTCAGAATCTAATGAAAATTAAGGTAGGATCTTGGAGCTTGTGAAAATTATTTCACTTGGAAAAGTTGTAAAAAAATTCTTTAACATTAAAGGCTGAAATGACGCTTAAAAAACAAATAAAAAAAATACAATCAAACTTATAAAAATTAATTTGTTTAATACTCCCAGTTAGTTGTATTGAGAAATTCGGATAGAAGGTCAGAAAAATCCTGCCCAGTTGGGTCCCGTTAATATTACAAATACTAATTAAAACGGCCAATGAAAAAAACCCTTTATATATCAACAGAATGCACATCATCAAAAATTCTTTGCCTGTCTTATGAGAGATTGTGGATTGCGGCATTCATTTAAATATTCTCAATAACAAAAAGATCCCACAATCCACAATTCATAAAATGAATTCAATCCTTTTTCTCCCTACCCGGTTATTAAGGTTGACCTCGGGGAGTAATCATGGAATTCATAGAAGATTCATATCCGATTTCAAAAGTGTAAAATACTGGACAAAAGACCGAGTTGCCCACATTATGTTAAATCGACCCAAGAGCTACAGCCAATACATGCCGTATGAGCTGCAACGTGCAATTCAAAAGGCTAACTGGGATCAAAACATCCACGTCATTTTATTGTACGGTGCGGAAAATGTCTTCTGCTCTGGCTATGATCTCAAAATATTTGCTGAAGAAACAATCGACGACAATGTCGACAAAGATGACGACGTTCCAAAGTACAAGAATCAAAGTATGCCTTGGGACCCTGCTATCGATTTCAAGTAAATTTTCAAGTATTGTTCTAAACTTTTTTCGTCACGAATCAGCTGTTTTTTTAAATTGTTTCATCTCCGCTATCTCCAGGTTCATGTCATCAGCGACGAATGCATACATGGAGATCTGGCGAAGTATGAAACCAGTGGTGGCAAAGATCAAGAAGGTGGCAATCGGTGGTGGAAGTGACATAGCCCTAGCCTGTGACGTGACCTTTATAGAAGATGAAGCCAAGATTGGTTACCCTCCGAGCGTCATTTGGGGCTGCCCTACAACAGCGTTCTGGTACTACCGCGTAGGAATGGAGAAGGCCAAGCGGATATTATTCACCGGTGAGATCTTATCTGGAAAGAAAGCTGCCGAAATCGGACTCATCGGGGAATCAGTACCAGCTTCTAATCTTGACGACAGAGTCGACGAATTTTTGGAGCGGGTCGTCAATGTCCCAAACAATCAACTCTGGTACCAAAAGCAGGTCATCAATCAGGCCGTGGAATCAGCTGGGCTATTATCAGCGCAGAGACTGTCGACAATATTCGATGGGATGTCTAGACATTCACCCGAAGGGGTTACTTTCCAGAAAGTATGTCAAAATGTCGGCTTCAAAACTGCAGTCAAGGAAAGAGACTCAGGGAAGGATACTATGTGGTCACACTTGAAAAAATGAATTGACATCCTGTGTGTGAGACTGAGAGCAAATTTTTTCAGGCAAAACATGATCATCTGTTCTTCTGACTCCTACTGTTTTTTTAAATAGTGATATCAATGGACTTGAATAAATTCGCACGGTAAATAAGGGTGTAACAAAAAAAACTTAATAAATTATGAATTAAAATTAAGTCTCTTAGCTCGGGATTATCAACATGACCACAAGCAAAAGTTTACTCAGTTAGTTAAGAAATCCAAGTTTTTGCATGGGTAAGGGATCATTGGAATCCCCAGGTCAGTCTTCGTCATCATTTCGAACTGAAATGAGGTCACGCCAAAGGTTAAACTTGAAGATTATAAGGTTGAGAAAATTAGTGAAATGATTGCATTGCACTATATGAAAAGACTTATTTTTGATCATTAAATTACAAATTACACAAAGGGCTATAATTTTTTTTAATGATCCTATAAAAATGAATCTCTATTAAGTTTTGATTATGGATTTCATTTCCATAATTTGAGATAAGATCTTGAACAAATCTAATGTTTTTTTTATTACAATTCCAATCCCAGTTCAAAAATATTCAGCAAGGTTTTGACCTGAAATAAACTCATCACTACTCCAATCAGTTGAACACGATTTTGTAAATCCAGATACCTTACTCTCAGAAGTTACTTGTGGCTTCAGTGACCCATTTCATAGAGCTTCATTGTTCAGAGGCCCGAGGAATTCTACCAGAACAAATCAGCTTCATCATCTTACCTGGAAAATCCTCACGTTCATGCAACAACAGCAATTTTTTTTAATACAAACCGGGGTTAGACAGGCCCGTACACGGGCCGTTAATGATAAAAGTATTTTTTTCGACAGTATCTTAATTACATAATCATATATGTCTGGCCTGCCAAGTGTAGTAAATACATTGAGCTATATTCAAATCGGTGCAGTACTGTCACGTTTGCCCTTATTAGTCTGAGCTCATCTCCATCTACATCTAAAAAAGCTTCATTGAACCGTTGATTAAATTTTTTTTAAACTTATGCCAAATCTTACATAAAATAAAAATCAACAACAAATATCCTTAATCAACGGTCTATTAAAGCTGTTTTGGATGGAGAATAAGAGTTAAAAAGAGTAAAAGGGCAAACGTGACAGAAGTGATGAACAAGTAGTAACACAACGAAACAAACAGACGGACAGTTTTATGGAATTATAAAGTAGATAATTTGAAGAGTCATTCTTACATCCGCCTCAAAGATGCATCTTCCAATGAACTAGACAATAAATTAGACCAAGTTAGTTTTTTCCCTAATTCTTAGAATCGCATCTACAGCTCTTTTAATTGTCACTTTCCTACCTAAATCTTTTAATGTTTTCCTGATTGCAGGATGGACCAACACGAACATGACTAACTTGTGCAGTATCATATATTATAAGACAACACATTATGTCAGCAACAAATCACCTCTCCTTCTTTCAAACAAACTTGCAGTCCCTACCCTTGCCATTCCAACAATTCTCAGTTGAGTTTCAAAAAAATCAGGTACATGAATTATTTATAAACATCATAGAATTTTCAAGTATTCAAAAAAACTCACCTAAAGCACACCTGGAAATCTCGAACATTTAAAAATAAAAGTCCCAAATTCCAAGCTTCAACAATTTACGATACTCTCCCATATCTCACCCTTTCCAGAGACTCCAGACAAATACCAAAAAATTACCCACACTGCCCATATTAAAGTTCCATGGTCTCATATAAGTTGCACTAATTTGCATATGCCTTTGTTATTAATGCGGAAAATGAGACCAAGAGTCCAGCAGGCAGAGGTAGTCAATGGAATTACTAACCCACTAACTTACTATTAAATTATATAAGCCAGAACGAGTTCTAGTTAATTTATATTCTTCCCAAAGCCAAGTCATCTTCATCTTTAATTGCATTTTGGAAATGATCCTACCCAATCCACCTGTCCACCACCACCGACCGTCATGAGTTGATGATATCATGGATAATGGACTCTGCGTGAACCTAAGTAGGTGCGATTACTTTGAATCTAACATGTCCATATAAATATTTTTATAACTAGTTTTGCTCTCATCCCAGATCACTCTCTTTGTAATTTTATTTATATCAACTATATTGTTTTGAATGTATAAATTAAGGGTGAAGCATATGCTCCAATACTGGAAATGCATACAACTTGGTCATTCATCTATCTTAATCATCTATGTAATGTTAATGGAGTTAAGAGGGGAAATAAATCGTGATCTTCTTCCCCATTAACTTCATTCTTGATCTCCCTTTGGTACTTGCCAAAAGCTCCGCCCAACTCAACCCCTAGCCAAGTATATAAGCCGGCTAGACTCTGGACCATTTTATCCAGTCTTATCCACAAGCTTCTTCTTCAGCATCTTATCAAAACCTCAACAACATTTACAACATGAAGATTTTCGTAAGACAAGAAAAAAATCAAAATTTCATTCAAAAAATTCTAATTCAAAATTTTTGACAATTTCAGATCCTCGTATCCCTCTGCGTTGCTACCATCTCAGCTCATCCTGGGGGATGGGGCAGTGGCGGAAACGGGGGTGATGGGGGTGGTTATCGGACCGGTGGTGGATACTCGGGTGGATATTCAGGTGGACAAGGTGGTGGATATTCGGGTGGACAAGGGAACAGCGGACTAAGATTCCTGTCCTACGACCAAGGAAATAATCTTCAGACCAGATCCATTGGTCAAGGTGGTCGAGCTGCCCAAACTTATTCGGTTTCCAGTCAGTCCGGAAGTGGAAATATTGAAGGAGGTCGATACTTGTCTTATGACCAAGGAAATAATCTTCAGACCAGATCCATTGGTCAAGGGGGTCGAGCTGCCCAAACTTATTCGGTTTCCAGTCAGTCCGGAAGTGGAAATATTGAAGGAGGTCGATACTTATCATATGACCAAGGGAACAGTCTTCAAACAAGGGCCATCGGCCAAGGAGGTCGAGCTGCCCAAACTTATTCGGTTTCCAGTCAGTCCGGAAGCGGAAATATTGACGGAGGTCGATATTTGTCATATGACCAAGGGAACAGCCTTCAAACAAGGGCCATCGGCCAAGGAGGTCGAGGAGCTCAGACCTATTCCTTTTCTGGAGGGTCTGGAGGGTCTGGAGGAGGTGGCTACTCCAGGGGCAGCGGAGGCTCCAATGGAAATGGATTCGGTTATGGAAACTCTGGAAACAATGGACACGGATCTGGATGGTAAATATTAAGCAGTTGGAGTCATTTTCGTTCGAATATTTTTTTGCAATAAATTCTTCTACTTGTGATGGCAATATGAAAATTATGGAGTTGACTATTCAATTACTAGAACGATGACTTTAGTCATAAAAACATACAAATGCTTAATTTAGCAAAAAAACTTGTGATGATTTGGGGTAAATGCTCATTTACGAGTAACTTGTTTCGTTATCTTCAAGTCAACTAAGATTCCACCTCGGGATATAAAAAGGGCTCATTATCATGTCACTTAATTCCATATCAGTCTGCAAATTGAACGTATTTAAACTCTCACCATTTTCATCAATTTGATCGACTCTAAATGAAGAGTGGTAATTTAGTTGGTTATTTAAAAAAAAAAAAAAACATAATCAAACCCTTCACCTTGCATTACCATTTTTAAAAGAGTCAAGGCTCTCAATGAACATTTCATTAACAAAAATAATTGTTCTAAAAATGGCCAATTTCCCCCAAAAAAATCTCAGCAAACTCATCTCCATTGAGTCTTAACTGATCCATGAAAAAGATTCCACGCCCCAGACCCATCAGCCTATGCCCTTGAATCCCTGCATAATAAATTCGCTAATCTCCTCTATTATGAATTATAAATTATAAATTACAATAAACTCAAAACAACAACTATGGAAAAAAAACTAGCTACTCTAACGGGAGTCTACTCTTCTCCACTAACCGTCACGAACCCTTTAGGGTGAGACTGCCTATTGTCTCTAGCTTATTTAAAAAAAAATATAGCAAATCAGCCCAAACAAGTTTTAATTGATTTTAAGGTGAGCCCCTTGAATTAGACTTGGCTCTCTGGAGAGAGTCACCCGTGTGGGTACAGGTTATGGAAATGAGGGCTTTTATGATTATTGACTTTGTGGGGATAATTGCAGGGACGGGGGCTGATTGCGGATTTATCAATCGTGGGGTGATAAATCATCTCGTGACAATGTGGATGACTTGGCTGAACGAGATACGGATCTGGGGATGTTATGCCGAAAGAGCTCGTATTCTAATTACAATAAGTTAGTGTTAGTAAATCCACTTTGCAATTAACAAGGTGAAGCTTAAAAAAATGATGGTTAAACAATGAGGGGAAACTCAGTGATAGGAAAGTTATGAGCGACTCTTTACAAATAGAGTGGGTCTCTAGATACAGAAAAGAAGAGTATTTTTATTGTCCTTTTTTTAATATATAAAAATGATATCATAGCACTTAAGTTCTCCCTGACTGACCTATAACAAAAAAAGTACCCTAGGGGCACTTCATTAAGCTCCGAGAAGAAGTTTGGCTTTTTCTTTGCAATTTATGGTTTGATTCAAATGCAAAACTTGTACATCTGTTGTACTGATTGCTATATTAAATGTACCACATTATTTTGACTGGCCTATAAGCTGGACGACACAAGTGACACAACATTTGTGTCCCCGACATTTAAGCCGACGAAAAATGTCACGAGACATACTTTGTCCCGACATAAATGTCACAGGTACAAATTTTGGGCCTCGAGTATCAGTTTCAATCGTTTTAATTTGTAATAAATTCTTCTACAACTAACTCTTTTAAAATAACACATTTAAGATATTTATGTTTCTATTAAAAATTTAAAGACTTCTTAACTGAGTTAATGGCTCTTTTGAGCATAATAAATAAATGAAATACGCAGATGAGTTTCTTATAGCTCTAAGTGATCCACATATAACTTGATAGTAATGCATTAAGGGATCCAAGGATTTTTACCTCCATTTAAATATTTAATCAATTTAAATGACATTGATTAAATTTAGAAGGATTAAAAAATCCAAATTTCAATCAAGCAAAGGAATCTCACCCGTCCTTTCAAAACCTTTTAATTTACGACCAACTAAATAGCCCCACTTAACTTTAACTTATAAACTGAACCGGTTGGACCGTTTCCCCCCAATTTATAAATAATTAAACTCAACAGGTAGAACTGTCGGTTTTTTTGGCTACTAAAATATTTGTTAGTCAAGGTTGGCCATATTTTCTCATTTAGTGAAGAGATCGCAAATCTCCACGACTGCACTTAATTGGAGAGACCAGGGTGATCCATACCACTCACTCATTACTAGCTATTTACTTACCTCTCCAGTAATCATTTCACGTTTGACCAATATGTTTTTCCAGAATAAAAAATCTCTTTGTTTTCAAATCAGCCCCAACTGATTACGGATGACTCTATATCTATATCTGCAGTATTTCTGCTCGTGCTGAGGCACTTTGTGCAGATGCAGTTTATAATTTGGCCCAATCCTATTGATATCATCTCGTATTTGTACGCATGAGAACGAGTTTTAATTTTCTTCTTAGACAAACCAATTGGTCAGAACTGGAACTGGATACTAGTTCATCAATATCTCCAGTCTACCCTAAACTAGCCAGAACTGAGAGAAAAAAATGTCAGTAGGTAAGTATGAAACTAAGAATCGTGATCATACATTCACTTTGGGCCATAAACATCAAAATCTCTGTCAATAAAATCCAAACTCAACTCGGGTATATAAGCTCACTGGATGTCCCAAATAAAATCATCCACTCCTTCAGCATCGACTTTGAAACAACAAGCCAATCTTAAATTTTCCAAACCTCAAGCAAAATTTCAGAAATGAAAATTTTCGTAAGACTCTTTAAACATTAAAAAAAACATTTCAAGATATTAACAAATCCTTCAATTTTTTCAGATTGTCTTAGCACTCTGCCTTGCCACTATCTCTGCCCACCCGGGCGGATGGAGTAGCGGAGGGGGAGGGGCCAGCTCTGGTGGCGGATCCGAAGGTGCCAGCGGTGGATACTCTCGTGGTGGGAGTGGCGGAGGATCATCTCGTGGTGGTAGTGGCGGAGGATCATCCCGTGGTGGGGGAGGCGGTGGTAGTGGAGGGGACAACTTCAGATACCTCAGCTTCGATCAAGGTAGCAGCCTGCAGACACAAAGCATCGGCCAGGGGGGTCGCAAGGCGGAGACGATAAGCGTTTCTGGGGGAGGAGGCGGTAATGCGGGCATTGAAGGAGGAAGATTCTTATCTTATGATGAGGGCAATAGTCTCCAAACTAAAAGTATCGGCCAGGGGGGTCGTAAGGCGGAGACGATAAGCGTTTCTGGGGGAGGAGGCAGTGGTGGGGGGATTGAAGGAGGAAGATTCTTATCTTTTGATGAAGCAAGCAGTCTTCAAACGCGTGAAATTGGGCAAGGAGGTCAGGGTGCTCAAACTTACACATTTTCTGGGGCGTCCGGGGGAGGAGGAGGAGGCAGTGGAGGTTCTTCCAAAAGCAGAGGAAGCAATGGTGGGGGCTCCAGTGGGGGTGGATTCGGCTATGGAAATTCTGGAAGCAATGGTCACGGTTCAGGATGGTAAATTCTCTGTAAAGTCATCAGGTATTTCTAAACGTATAATATCGTTGTATTTACATGTTAAGAAAAATTAAATTCTCCATCAACATAATATTGAGCAGGAATTTTTATAAATATTTTAATTGCCCCTGCAAAGTGCACGATATCCATAAATTTACATAACCATGAAAGAAGGTCATCTAAAAGTTCTGGAACAAATGCAAATAGTTGCGAATAACCAGCATTTCTAGAAACTCCAAATTTTGTCACTAAAAAAAGATGTCCCAAACATCACCCCCAATAAATTCCTAACATTTCATCGCAAATGTGTTTAGACACGTTGGATAATTTATTATGGCAAACTCCTCAGGCTCTGGGCCATAAAATCTTCTTTTTTAATCTCCTTTGAGGTTCGCCGTCAATTGTTACACAAAACTATCAAAAGATCACGACGAGGTGTTCTTTAACTTTTTCTCAATATTCATAGATTCTTTTCCCTATGCTTCCCCTAAATAAAAACCAAGCTAAATCCACACTAAATATAAACGAGTTAGCTTAATTTTATTCCCGAGCAATTACATCCCATAATAATAGATCCAAGGTCAAAAGTCAAGTCTTAAATTAATTCCCTCTACTCTCCTTATTACAAACTAATTTTCCATTGTTGATATACAGTCTTGCTACATTAAGTACTTACGACACTAAAGACATTTATCTCCTGTCACATGTGTGTACATTAATAAAAGTATATTTCTAACCAGATTTAAAGTCTCATCGGAAACTTAACAAGACACTCTCTCACAGCCTTCAATTGTCTTGGACATATCATAGAACTAAATACTATAAATATAGTCACATTGATACACATACTCAATATGTAATTGTCAATTACACAGTTTAATAATGTCTCCATGTATTTAAATACATTTCACTATAGCAAGGGATAGTTGTATGAATTGATAAAATCTTAATTGGACTTTGGATTAAATGCTCCCATTTTAATTGTTACTCAAGTTGACTTGCATAACCTGTGTGGATATTTTCTGTACAGGTAATTACAACAAGGAAATTATGTCAGTGTCAACTTTGATGCAAAGTAATCGAGAGTCTTGACATGTAGTTTGAGGAGTTAGATTTGAATTGCTGGTGACGCTGATTAAATCAGAGTTGGAAATCTTTTTCAACAAATTTCCCATCCGGTCCAACAATGAACAAGTACAATTTCCTTAGGAGCTGATTTAAGAGGTTCATATTTAGTTGAGGAAGAGGAACTACGCTGACCTTCCTGTTGCAAATATTTGACCTGATTTTTATCAAGATTTAGGCCGATTGATTTACATGGAGTTTTATTAGAGATGGACCTTGGTGATTTAATTAATTGGGGAAATGCGTGTAGTGATATAATATTAAAAGTGTGGAGGTATTTCTGTTAAAATCTCTAGAAAAATAATTAGTTGGTATTATCCGTATGTCCTTATTCGAAGCCCACACCCGAGGACCAAAACTGATTAAACTGATATACATTAAATTAAAAATTTCAGTAGGTACTTAAAGCCTCGTAGTGAAAATTTCTATTGATTATTATTGTCACATTGATAGATTGATGATTCAGTAGGCCATCTTGCAAAGCACATGCTAAATAACTCTTTATCATCTCAATTCAAAATTAGTATAAAAAAGTTGACCTCGAACTAGATCATGACACAATTTTTTATTCAAACTTTCCTAACGAAAGTAAATGAATTCTCAGCAAAAAACTCGTCCCCTATGTTCACATGGATCTTAAAACAGCTTCCATCAAATCCTCAAATAACAAACACAACTTAAAACTCCTTATCTACCTAACAATGTAAACAGAACTCATACCTTAAGAATCCACTACCAACAATTAGCATCTAACTTACTTCCCTAACTAACTACCCTTGTACAAAATATTAATTCAATTCCCTTCATTTAATCCTACAATTTACAGAGCTTGTCAACAATGGGAATCTGATCCCTATCCTTTAACACTATTGTTGGATCACAGTTGAGACTTGCAAAGGACTTGGGGTGTGTTTATGAGCTCTTATCTAATTTAAACCCTTCATTTCTTATACTTAAATCTAACTGTATGTAAACAGCAATATGAAATGGTTGATAGGTATGGAATCATACATGAGAGACTTATGTAATCCAATACCGCACCGCTTCCTTCTAGCTCCTGTGAGGATGTCCGTCCCTTCTGCTTCTTATCAATTGGAAAGGAAGTAAAAAGAGACCTTCAAGTCCATCCCTTTGTTTGGGTCTAAATGCTTTGTAATTATGTAAAGCTTAAGGGTAGGGGATTATGAGATTGGGATGATGATACTGGCCAGTGGATTAATCTAGTATAAAGTTAATATGGTTGGTAGTTTATCACTTTAGTCCGAGAGGAACAACCACCGGGTGCATTTCCATCAACGTGTTCAAGGGTCAGCTTTAAGGGATTGTTCTACAGACATTGTTTTACTTGTGATGCTGAGGGAGTATTGCTGTGCATTGTTGGTTATACAGTTTTGAGAATAAATATATTATTAAATCAGTTTCCGAGCTAAGGAATACGGAAGGACCATGGTGGGATTTAAGATGGTCCATTTGGTAAGCTGTTGCAGCATTTTTTTTGTAGTTAAGTACAGCGCCATAAATACTACGAATTTATGAAGCTGTTTTTTTCGCATGTTTTTTACCCGTTTTCTGAAAAGCTTTTCGGGCTTTCAACGGTTGAATATCTAGGATTTTATCATACATTAGATTCCGAGTATAAAATTCTATGTTAAGCTAAAAATCCAATTAACTGTAGATTCTCTGATGGTTTAATATGGTATATAAATTTCTTTGATAAATTAAAACAACTTCTTAACTCGTTTCAGTTGTTCACCCTAGTGCACCTGACAATCCTCCTATCAATCTCAGAAGCATGTCACCCAAAGAACCTCTTCACTGACCCCGGCCCCGGCGAAGTCCACCACCACCACTACGGTAGCAACCCCGAAGGTCCAGGACCCATAACCCACCAAGCCCCAGAACAGCCCATCTACGGACCCGAGGGGCCTGATGAGCCTGCTAAGCACGTAGTAGTCCTTCAGCCCGCCCGCCCTCAACCCCCACTGGAGGATGACTTCTTCGACTTCTGGCCCAAGAAGCTTCACCCCAAGTATGTGCTCAAGAACCACATTCATAAGCTCAAGTCCAAGTTTCGAGATCTGTTCTTCGATCATAAATCCAAGTTCCATGGACGACCAATACCACCACCACATCCACCTCAAGCCTATCATCACCAACACCCTGGGCCAGTAGCCGTTCCGGCCCTTAAAGTCCCCCTCGTCCAAGTCGAGGCTTACAAAACGGCACCCTACTCTGGTGGGAAAGGTCACGCAGTAGCTTACGTGAGTCCCGATGGCTACCAACCCGCGGTGGTTGTCAAACAGAAGGGTCGACCACATCCCGGATATCAGGTAGAAGTTGCCCAGGCTGTACCGCCCCACCCTCAACATTATGCAAGTCCTGCCCCCACTGAGGCTTATCAACCTACACCCCAACCCGTGAACTATTATAACCCGCAGCCTAGTTATCAGCCTCAGCAGCAGCCTGTGGCTTATCAGCAGACTTACCCAGCTCAGCCTGCGTACCAAAGTCAGGCTCAGCCAGTGTCCCAGTATCATCAGCAGAGTTACCCAACTCTGTCTCTATCTTCACCGGGTGGAAGCAATCCATATGGTCCACAGGGCTACCAGCCCTCACACCCTTTGTATGAGCAGCCTCAGCGGAGTCAGTTCCCTTCGGCTAATTACTTTGGACCCAGTAGTCAGACTGGGTATGGGAATTCGAATCCCTACTCGATAGACAGTTCCTCCTTTGGAGGATCTAGCTCGTTCAAGTAGTATAATTCAAGTGACTGCCATTACGGAGTTGTATATTTTTGTAGTATTAGAAATGTTTCTGGTAGTCAATGCAGATAAATTATGAGTGTATAAAAAAATATAAGTACGTTAGCCTTAAAAGAAGATGAGATAATTAGGAAGTATACTCCTACAAGTGTTGCCCTCTCAAGGTCGTAACCTCTGGGTGGTGAGGGACGGAGAATTTAATATCATGTTACAGACGAGTTGATAATAAATATCGTTGAGTTGTATTTGTGGTGATTATTTAGGGCCATGACTTGAACATGATTGTATTATGTGATGACCTACTGAAGATGATTGTCTCTGGTCTTGGCTATCCCTAGAGAAGCCTATTAACCTTAGAGATCATCGTAATATTTATAATGGAAGAGGCACAAGTTGCTTAAGCTCCCAATGATATTTTTTTAAAGATTTGTATATGTGAATTGAATATAAGTGTAAATGGTGTTAAATAAAAAGGACAACCCCTTAAGTAGCACATGTATAGTTGTAGTTGATAGTGTGGCGATGAATATATTCTATTTTTTTATGAAACTGTAGTTGCCATTTTAGTGTGAATTATTAATTTATGATAAAATAAAAAAAATGATAAATTTCAAGGGATTGATTTGATGAAGGATGATGTCAAGATGAACCTATAACACGAGAAGGTTGTCAGCATTTAATATTTAATTTATTGGGAATAGTACGTGCTGCTGTGATTGGGAAGCGTATCGTCAGTCGGACGTATTAGTTACTTTGAAATGAGTAATTTTGTATTTTGAAAAAATGTGTTCTTTATTAAAAATCTGTGTACAAAAATTAATTTATGACAAAACAAATGGGAGTCTATTAAAATCTATAAGCTGATATGATATCAAACTTGCAGATTTAACTAGCCGCTCCATCCACCCACACCACCACCACGGCTTCCTAGCCCAGAACCGGGTTGCCATTGGCTGCCCCCACCACTACCCCCAGATTTGCCCCCCTGTTGCCAAGGATTTCCACCACTACCCCCAGATTTACCCCCCTGTTGCCAAGGATTTCCACCACCACCCCCAGATTTACCCCCCTGTTGCCAAGGATTTCCACCACCACCCCCAGATTTGCCCCCCTGTTGCCAAGGATTTCCACCACCACCACCCCCTAGGCCAGAACCGGGCTGCCATTGACTGCCCCCTCCGCCAGATTTGCCCCTACTCCCACCTACGCTTGATCCTTGGCCCCACCCTCCTTGCCGTCCAGAACCAGACGACCCCTTCGATCTTCCGAAACTAATTCTAAGACCCCCGCCGCCACCACCGCCACCTCTTGATCTTCCACCCCCGCCCCAGCCTGATCGACCTCCACCACCACGAGATCTTCGTCCACCTCGGCCCCTATTACCTGCCATGACCATGGCAAGGCAACAAAGGGTGATGGCTAATAGCACCTGTAAGTACATCATTCAAATTGAGTTTAAAAAATCCATGGCCGATTATTCTCAAAATATGTTTAGTTGATATTGAAATTTGAATGGAATGATTCTAAAGAGTTATGATGTTAATAATTGAAAATTGATATTAAAAAAGCTTACCCAAAATCTCATGACTGAAGTCCTTTATTTAAGGTTGGATAAGATTGGTGAGGGATGGAAGATTTGGAGAGAATAAAATGAGATCTTCCTCAGTCCATTTATATAGTCTTCCTCGAAGGTGACTTGCAGGGAACGGTTCATTAACAAAAATTTACTTGTTTTCCCTCAAACAACATTAACCTTGCCAAGCTAAGGATTTTGTTTTTCTGCATCATTCTTATAAAGTTGTAAATAAATTGATGGTAAGTGTGACATAGGCTTTTGGATTGTATTACAAAAGATGAGGATCGAAGGAAAAAAAATATACCTTTTAATATAAAAAAAACACAAGATGCCTTAGAGGAATTGTTTGGCAGTTGTGGTTGGTCGGTAGTAGTGTTGGCAATTAAGTTTTAGGGGACTTGCTTGATTTTTTTTTGTAAATAACGGTATGGACATTGTTGCTTTATTATAAGTTATGGGTCCAGTATGTCCTATTAAAAAAAATGCATAGTTTCTACCTTCCTGATATGCTGACAGGTTTATCCTAAATGATAAATAAATTGCTCAGTCTGGATTCTTCGTGACTTTACGTTTTTTAATAGGCTGCAACGGTTAGATAGAGAGGATCGTGTTGGGGCTACCTTGATTTCATTCATCTCATCTTATCAACACTCTATTCGTTTTATGTTAGTATAGTGACCAATTACAAGCTTGATGAGTACTTAATAAATTGCCTCTCAACACGTGACAAAATCAAGTAGAAAAAATATTCACGATTTCCTGGAGATTTTTTATTCCTTTTGTTTTTAGAGTCACATTTTTCTCCAATCCTCAGTCCTTATTTTAAGTTTAAGAAATTTCATACTTTTAGTATGTAGTATAGTTACAGCCTTTTGCATTATTAATTAATTTTTATCCAATTTATTATTTATTTTTATCTACCTCACTGCAATGAATCGTGCCAATAGGGAACGCCGTTCTGTATTTTATGATTAAATGTTTACATGGGCATTTTTGTCCACTAATAAATTCACATGACAGCCAAAATTTCGAATTACAAATAGCAGAGATTAATACAGGCTTGCTACTTTTAGTATCAAACTAACAACATTTTGAAAATTCCCATCGTTCCCTGCCTACATTTTCGAAAAAGAATCAACACTTATCTTTATTGGAACCCGAAAAATTTCATAAATCATAAATGATAGCTCTTTGGTAATAAAGTACGGATAGATTTATACTCCGCTCCGATTCTATGAAAATATTCACATGTACATTTCGCCCATTAAAAATATCATTGAACTTTGAATACATATTTTTTAATAATATTTAGTTTAAAGGCTTCAAGGAAGATATAAATTCTCGTGCTTCTTTAATGGGGTGCGTACATGACGGGGTTTCCACATTCTCCATCGTGGACGATTTTCAAACCTAATTAAAAGTTTCAAAAAATTAAAAAATTATCAATTGACTTTGACTAATTCAATTGTTTGTCAATTACCAGGCTTAGCACAGGACTTCTCACACCCGAGCTGACAAGCGTTTCCATACGTCACCCCATCAGCCCCACAAACGGGCTTGTACAGATCTTGACAAACTCCACACTCGGCACAATTGGCTATAAAAAAATCCCAATCATTTATCTTTTTATACTTTAAAATTTAATAAGCGTTACTCGAAAAACTTGAGACTTACGGTAACCCTCGACCCCATTGTTTCCAAAAATGGCTACAAATCCAATAACAACGAATATCAAGCTCCAGTTCTTCATATTTAACAATTGACCCCAAGTCTCCAGAGAACCTTAATAAATTGTTATTAGAGATTTTTTTAAATCAAATTTTGGTACAGCTTAATTTTCTTACCTGTTAAATTAGTGAGGAAAATGGGGCGGGTATTTAATCTCAATTTAGTCCTATGTTAACACTAACAAGGAGTCCCTGTAAAAAAACCGAGCTCACAGATTTAGCCAAGTGTCAATGGTAAATGGACCAGTGGTGGACAAGCAGTCTGAAGGAGGACTGAATACTAAGGGCGATGAATCCACACTGATATTATGTATGACTATAGAACTACTATGCTAGCATGTACATTTATAGTTTAGACTTATAGAGGACTAAAGAGTGACAAGGGAAACTAGGGATTTAGTCCAAAGGTGAATTTTAATTAGAAAAGTGAATGGATTTTTTTGGGACCTTCTTTGATATAAAAATGCCTAGACCGACGAGCAAGCTAATCTGTGTCCCCTTCTAACCTGATATCTTTAATGAAATTTGCAGTCAATGTATTGTATTGTAGTATAGTTTTTATTTGCCTTTCACGTATCGTGTTAATTTTGAAGCTTGTTAGCAGACCGTCCCTCTATTGACACATACTTGTATTGCTTAGCTTCTAAAAAATCCCAACATTTGCATAATATTCTATTTCTTACGTTTCTCATTCATTATAGAGACTTAGATATTTCAAAGAGATGTTTTAGGGGGTTTTACATTTTTATGATCATTTCGGCTCGACCCTTTGGAATATAAGTTCCGTATAAACTATTGACTGTTTCATTGATCCATTCTTTGACAGTCTGGTCAATTCTGAGCAGTTGTAACTAGCCTGCAATAAAAAAAAATTATTGAGACGCTCTTATTAGTTGGTCAAATATTAATAGGGAGGTTGATATAAAGTGATTTTCAGTCAAAACGATAAAACTACCTGAATCTCAATCTCTCTAATATCTAAAATGAAATATTTAAATGCTCATCACCATTTCAATGTACTTAACTAAAGCTAAATCTAATCCAATCTAATTAAACACTACTTAAGTAATTGCATCCGCTTAAAGAGGTTGGTTAGTGATATTTATCTAGTTACAAAATGCAATTGTGACCTATTAAAAACTATGTGCCCTCCAATAGTTTGTAATTAACACATAGATTCCCACAGTATTTCATTAGTCTCTAGTTTTAAAGGTGGCTTGTGGCAACGACTTTATGTCATCATCATATTTAAAACAATGAAAACCATTTTTATTCTTGTTACCATAAACATAATTTAGTAATTGCTTCTAATATTGTTTTTAAGTATTTGTAAATCCTGAAATAACTTTTGTGAACTATATTAAGCAAAGTTAAATCAAGTTAAATCCCAAGGCTCGTGTCATGTTATAAAAGGAACTTGTCACTCTTACTTAAATGGAACAAGAGGAAGTCACACAGTATTGACATTCTGCTAAGAAAAAAATTTTAATGTAAGTAATTGGTAAATGTAAGTCAGTATTCTTCAATTGATTCCAGGTGTCATGAACTCAGTTTATAAGCCTGCATAGTTCCTCTAACTGATCCTAGTCTTTTTTATTCTTGCTGAACAAAAGCGAAAGCTTATTTTAGTTTGATAGAAAAAACGTGAGTTGTTTACGAAGGAAGAGGATTATGATAAGAAATAAGTTATCATGTCATTATGTGGCCAAGGAACTAAGAGATTACTGCGATTAGATCTTAACGCAGCTCACATAATTGATGCAGGATCGTAGGGTTTGTCAGTCTTCTTGTTTCATTTTTTAAATACCTTGTAAATCCATCCTAATATCCTAATAGCTTTGGCAGGGCTTTATATTTTGACCGCTTTGGAGGTCAAGGGTTAATGTTTTTACAGGGAGCTAGGGAGTAGAATGAGATATTGAGTTAGTTAGTTTTAAAATCAGTCAGGTTGGTTTGGAAGAGACGGTCGGACATTTTTATAGGGAGGTTGTGCTGCAGCGATTATTGGCTTCTTATTGTTGTAGCAATACTCTTAATATTAGAACAGTCACAATCAGAAGTCAAAAATCACTGGAGCACAAATTGCCTATTTAATTGGTAACGTAAGATTAGGTTACCAGTTTTTGGATTATGAGGGACCCTCTTAAAAACTGAATTTATTGATCGAAATCAAATTTGACATGAGCAGATGCCCAATGTATATTATTATGCTTGTAACACAGTTGAGAAGTTTGTATTTAAGTCAGTCTACACTTTTGTAGGAGATATATTGAGAACCTTTAGTTTGGCATGGGACATCATTGGATTCTGTCCCAATAGTTAATTCTGCTCATCGACATTCGACAACTCACGAGTTCATTGTTTCCGTAACCCATCACCCTTCGTGAAGTGAGTGCACGAGGAGCTAATTGGACCTTTGAGTTTTGACTCACTTGTTAGAACTGCTGGGAAAAAATCTATGAAAATCTCTCAAGCTTGATTACATTTTTGAGGTAATTTTGCGGGCTTGATTTAGGTTACGTCAACGAATCTTATCTCTACTATCAATCACAGAGAAAAGCTCATCCTCTGAGCAATCAGTCACCCAGCAGTTCAACCTATTATAACACCAGGTCCTCCTCATCATTATGACATCACAAATGGATTACCTTTTTATCCTGTAGTTATGAGCAATCTCTTGAGGGAACAGAAAGTGTGATAATTCAGCATTATGATTTAAATTTTTAAAGTTTCAGATATTTAAATCCTCCTCCACTTCCTGTACAAATATTTGCGAGCTTATAAATTGAATTAGTCTAATTTTTATTTTTATTACTTGATCCCATCTTTTCTATGGATAGATGTTTTATAGATGGATTTTCAATTAATCGGAAATTAGATAAGATTAGAATTTATTATAGGACATCATGGTAATTTTTATGTTAACTAACTTAAACAAGCCCCTTTTGCTGAGCGACCCTGTTTTGAAAATTATAATCCGTAAATCCAATCCGTAATTGAGGATCTGATGGGTTTGTTTCCAAAAAATTATGGGAAAGGGGAAAATAATTGATTCAAACTGACAATACTTTAAAAAAAATAAAAATACACAATAAATAAAAACTCAAAATAATACATGACTGTAATATTTAGTTGGACAATAACTAGAGGATAATTACTCTGTAGTTAAGCAATTACTGGGTAAGTCTACACAATCAACTATACTAAACCAAGGTAAGTATTTAGTATCATAAACATACGAAATAATTAGTCAGTCAACAACTTTATTGTTTATTATTCATTTATTATATTATCCTTGCTTTCAAATATTATCTCACCACTCAGAAACCTTTGTAGCAGATGAGCCCGGAAATATTATGCAGTTTGTATTTTACCTTTCCACTCAAACTAAATACAAATAATCAGTGTCTTTAAAAGTGAGAGTAGATTCAAAAGACAATTATGGAAGAATAATAGTCAACTAGTTGACTCTAGTAACAAGGGTTGTGCGACACATATGGTCTCTCATAATTACCAACCAAACCCAAGCAAAGATTGAGCGACCAATTAATTTTAACTGATTACCTCGTTCCGGGCATTCACTTAATATCTTTTAGATTTGATAATTTAAATAAAATGTCATTCGAACAAAATAAAAATCAAGACTCTTCACCACATAGGAAGATTATGAGGATCCTTGTCTATTCTGTAGATTATGACTTTCCTTTAATGACAATGGATTAGAGAATTATCATCAAGTCTACACTTTTGTTTTCAAAGTATGCATAAGGATTTCAAAGATTTCTTCCCCAATGAGTTTCCGGCTTGTGCATAATTTATGAGCTGACATGTGATGGCTTATTAACTAGATTGGGATTAAGTTGTGGGCGGATGGAGAGATTTTAAAAAAAAAGGAAAAAAGTTTGTGTTCAGTTGATCGATTATTGAAAAAATAGACTCGGTAGTCTTGATGGATGGATTAGTTGTAATCAGTTTTGATTCATGCTTTACCTACATTCACAGTTCCGGATATAGTTTTTTTTACTTAGCGAAAAGCCCGCAATTGATTGTTGAATTTGTATACTGAGTATGATGAGAAGTTACATCAAGATTTATGATGGGGAAGTTAAATAATAGGGAGTTTGAGAAACAGTGATTTTGGGCTTTAATATTTATACTCAAGATTTAAAACTGTGTACTTTCCATGTATTTTCATCAATAAACATGAGTTTTCATCAATATTATTCAATCACCGCTTTTCTGAAAAATATGTATTAGATTTCGGCAAAAAGTGGCTGAAACTAAAACAGTACTATTTAAAGATAGCAAGATAAATAAGCTCACTTAAAATTTGTCACATGTACGGTTACAGTGTACTCTCTATAAAAAGCAGGATTAAAAATAAAGACGCGTATCTCCACCAAGTTTTCTAGTTGAGAAGTGTGACTGTCGTAATTGACATGATAAACATTTAAAATATTTCTATGCAAAAGGATGAATACAAAGGATATGATATTTTTGAAATGTGTACTGTGTACCATGTTCAGAGCCTACACGCTTTTAAATGCTTCTTATCCCAATGAAGAACAATGACCCCCAGGTCTCTGAAAGTTGATACATTTCTGTAAACAACAACAACAAGAACATATAAGTAAGTACCTCTTTAGATTACTCGAGTTGGCCACACTGCCCCATTGATTTGCATTATATAGCAGACGACCCACACCGCCACTTTTATAATAATAATAACTTTCAGTCGTAATTGGTTTGTTAATAACAAAAGTGACTTTTTGTAATTCATACTCTCTCAAGTGTTAACAATCCCGCACTCCATCCCTACGTACGTGTCTACACAACAATGGAATAACAATGAAATATATATTTCCTTCTTGACTTATGTCTAGAAAAGTGGAAGGGGTTCAATATTCCAATGTCAATCTCAAAACACACTTTTCATGCATGCTTTGAATATTAGAGTGCAGTTCCAATGCACCTTTTCCTATTGACAGCCTTTTAGTGTAAAGCAGAGTCATGAAGATCAACAAAAAAATAGTTAAACCAGTCCAACTATTTTTTTAAGTTTCGAAAGTAGTATTTGTATTGATCTCTCTTAGCTCTTGGGTCTTGGCTCTTTTAGATGTTGGAAGAGCTTTTTTTTAGTATGAATTAGTAAATGATTTATAACTCGAAGGGGAAAATCTTTTGAAAATCGATTGTGATTGCAAATTTTGGATAAAGTTTAGAATTTTTTTACGCAATATGTGGATTTTTTTTTTTTTTTACTAATTTATCTACTTGTTTAAAAGACAGCATTTATCACCCTGAACTGGAAAAATTTCAAAATCTCCTTCCCTTTAAATATTAATAGGTATTTAGAATTTAGACACAGACAATTTAATGGACAAGTGTTATTCTTTAACTAGGAAACGTACACGCGTGTCCTAAAAATCATGAAACTCATCTTCTTTGAAATTGCCAATATTTTGCAACGATTTTGTCTACAATTTGCAATTTGTCTCATATTTACCAACGACTCCCCCACAAGGTAGAACATCTTTAAAAAACAACATGTCGATTGAAAAGATTTCGTAATAGTTCGGGATGGGCGGACGGGGTCATCATAAAACATGATTAATTATCATTGCTAATTTTGACATTTAAAATCTCGTGACCCAAAAGGAAAATTAGGGAAGACTTTTACGATTTTATGCCACCAACTTCAACCTTTAATTGACCTGGCTTTGGAATACATGTCGTGCTTTATGGTTACCACAGTTCAACTATCCTCAGTAAATTGCACACTTATTTTTATTGCGTTTCTTTACCTTTTTTATTTAACATTAAAACGCATCCTCTTCCCTGTCATTAAGATGGAGTGTCTAGTGTCTATATTAAAATTTACAATTACCACCAACAATCACTTTTGCTTTTTTGCACAAAAAAATGCATATTTCTACATGAGACTTTTGCATATATTAACTAGAGTCCCACGCGGCCGAGAAATATGCTGTGAAGATTTTTTTAAAGTTTTTAAATGCTTACACTTTGGTATAGCATATTCGTTAGAAAAATGAGAGTCAATAGGGAGGTTGAGATTCAATAGGGAGGTTGTGCTGCAGTGATTTTGAATGACTTTGGGTTTTATGTGAAAAAATACTGCGCATTTTAACGAAGCCTTTGCATATGTTGACTTGAGTCCCAAAGAATTTCTTCAGTCACAATTAGAAGTTAAAAAAATCCCTCCATCTCAACCTCGCTAATAAAAACGTTGAAACTGCTTACGTTTAATAAATGACAAAAAAAACTGGAATCCAACAGACAGAAGGGTAAATCAATTTCACCCCTGACCTTTACATGAAATTGTTTGCTTGAAACGGTTTTTTTTAACTCAGTAGACGTGTTCTAGCTTCCATCCCAAGTAAATGACCCTGTTGTTGTTGTTGCAGTTTTTGTGTCTTTCAGGATTATTTTCTTTAAAAAAATATGAAAAGCTTCAACATGGAATCTAAGATGATCTTTAGTTGTTTTTTGAAAAGCATTCAAGATTTTGAGGTAGATTGTGTGTTGTCATAATAATAATGATAATAATAATATTTGGGTTACAATCAAAAGGCAAACCTGCTCATCTCTCTCAAGCCATTAAGGGCTGAAAGAGAGAGTGAATGAAATGAACCCCAGAGATCGAGAGGGTGTCCCATCCACTTCGTCCTCTCTACTCTTTACTGTCCATCCAAATTTTAAGTACATGAGAAAATGCAGATTTTATGTGCATTTTGGGGCTGCCCTTTTTATTTGAAAAAAAATTTAGAAACCACCGCAAGTCCATTTAAATTGCTTTAAATGCAAAAAGGATTATTTAAGCCGGACGCTGAAATGCTTTTGTTGACCCTAGTCACTTTTTGTGTCGTTTAAGGTTTTTCTCCCTGAAGCGAGCACATGCTCAATTCACAATTATTTATGCACTATATAATTAAGCTGGTGATTTTGTGCTTTTGTTAGCCATTAGGTTCATAATAAAATCTCAAGTGTTTATCATTAAGGATTTGTGAGGATGGAAGTTGGGTTGGGTATGTAATGCTATGAAACTGCGACTGTTTTTTAATGTTTTTTCATTGTTGAATGATTGATTTTATGTATTCAGTAGGTTGGAGGGTTTTTTGTAGTCTTTTTTAGAAATTTTTCAGCCTATGTTTTATCAGTTTCAACAGAGATTAATTATCACTATTTATTGCTAACAAATATAAGGAAATGTTTTAATTTTAAGTTTAAGTGCTTAAATCACAAATATTTTGGGGTAGGTTATACTTATGGTAAATATATTTAGTTAGCTGAAAACTCCTAAAGCCTAAAATCCTAAAATCCAAAAAATGCAGGTAAAGTTGGGCTAACACAACGCATATTTCGACAAAGCTTAATTATATCCCCGTGATTGGTTTACACAAAAGATAACATTTAATTAGCAATGTCAGAATAGGAATATATAAAAAATAAAAATGTTTTAAAATATGCAATAATAATTAATAGGAAGCTTGTGTAAAACTCCCGGAAATAAGCCGAAGTGATAAAACGGCTCAATTAAAATATGGAAAATAATTATCGATAAAATTCATCTTGAGGTGGAAATATCATGAATTGGCAATTAACCCTTTTGGGTCAGCATGTCAATATTTTTGTTTCTAATTATGTCATCACATGTTTAATGTTTGAAGTCAAAGGCTAGGCTTCTGACTATTTCCCAATCCACCTCTTTTTATAATGCATACATCAGTGTCGGTCCAGCTCAACCCTATCCGAACAGGCTAATCAAATTCAGAATTTATGACCCACTAGCTTCTGTACAGTAGGAAATTAAAAAATATGCATATTTATACAATATGTTAAAATTCTTGCTCATTATACATACAACTACTTACTTACTGATTTTTTAGCCCGATCACTATGTCCGTCTGTCTGTCTGTCTGTCTGTGAACACGATAACTCTCTTCAAATCCAACCGATTGACTTGAAATTTTGCACACATCATCT